>PQWD01011057.1:0-28835 GCA_019425675.1 Leucinodes orbonalis | reverse complement strand
AATGTTATGATTACTTAGAATAGTATCATATTAGCTCTGATACGACGCCACTGAGAGGCACGAACCTACCCGTAAAGGGTGATTAGGCCTTAGTTATACCACGCGAGCCCAGTGCGGATTGGCCAACTTCACGCACAACCAATTTATTCGTAGAACCGTACCGAACGCGGTCGCGGTTTTAATAATAGTCTATATATATACGCGATAAAAGTCTATATATTTTTGAAAATCGAAAAAACATTGGTATGTGGCGAGATTTGAACCTGCACCCTCCAGATCGGAAGGACACACCAATGAGCCACCGACGCTGACCTATTTAGTGCTCGCTTTCGAAACAAATGAACGAAAGCATAAATGCAAGATAAAAAAGTTAGATTGACATGTCGAAAGTTAAATTAGTTAAGAGTAAAAGTACCTCAGACAACAATTTCCATTCACTGTTAATTTCCTTGACTAGCATATTGTGCATTAATCATGTTTTTTAAATACTCTCACAGTGCAACAGATGAAGGTAATCATGGGAAGTGGATTGAACTTTCTGTTAAGTTCCATGTATTCAGTTCCGAACGCATTATTGGAAACCGTTATTTGTTTAATAAGACAACTAAATTCTGGCGATTGTTCCGTAATGTGCATAACACCTATAGGCATGCGTTTGACGCCGCCTTGCCTGGTGTTAAGCACAGTCGATGCGCCTAGGATGGCACGCTGACCTTTTTTATGTGATAGGTGTACAGGACGGTCTGGGCGCTCACCCGATGGCAAGTGATACGCCTAACCATGATAGAGCGCCATTGAAGGAGACCAACAACTGATAGATAGTTATTATCCTCCATCAATGCTGCACTGCGCGTGACATCAGAGATAACAGATTTTAGGTCTCTTATACCCGGTAATTGCACTCGCTACAGTACCCTCATCCCGAAACACAAAAGTGCATAGCACTCCTGTTTCGCGGGACAATATCTGGTACTGCAGTGGTTCCCACCTAGACGACTCAGTACCGAGTCTACTACCTGGTGACCTAGATGAAACCTATTTACCATTGATTAAAACTCGAACTTTTCGTGAAACAGACTCCGGTAGCGATTTTCACATCTTAAAACAATCCGTACAACACTTTGGAATATCCAAATATGTTATCTTGGGTGTCGGGCGCAGTGCGGCATTGTTGGAGAATAATTACTGTCCATCAGTTATTAGTCTCCTTCAATTCCGCTCTGTCATGGTCAGAATCAC
This sequence comes from Leucinodes orbonalis, assembly GCA_019425675.1. Taxonomy (NCBI): domain Eukaryota; kingdom Metazoa; phylum Arthropoda; class Insecta; order Lepidoptera; family Crambidae; genus Leucinodes; species Leucinodes orbonalis. The sequence goes on along the minus strand of PQWD01011057.1, from coordinate 27,596 downwards.
TTACCATCAGGTGAGCGACTTGACCGTCTTGTACACTTTAACATAAAAAAATCATTGCAGTCGACATCTTTCGTGAATACTATTTGTTATAATATTTATGTCACATTTGTTTGTGTTTTATCTGTGCTCTAACTTTTCTCTGTTTTTACATTAGATTATTTTCACATAAAAAACTAATCGATTCCATTAAATATTAATACTATACGTTACTTATAAAAACTAATCAATAAAGTCAAAGGAAAAGCGTGTCCCAGCTAACCAGTTATACACGGAAGTAACAATTCTAAACGGAAGGAACCGGGTTTGAATACGCTCACCGCCTTCATAACCACATTGATTACGTCGACGGTAGTCATCTCCAGTTCTACTGTTTAGTTGTATTAATTCCGATTAGGTAATTTCATATTTATTTTGATTAACTTTACGACTCATTTTCGTACTGACACCTTCAATTTGCAAACTTGCTTAAAACGTGAACCGACAGTAACGACTACATACTTTAAACACTAAATGTTTGATTGTATGTTTGATGGCATTAAAAAGCTCCGAAACAACTGATTCGTTATGAAAAATAATTCATCAAATCTGTTATTTTTTTATTGGCTAAACAACACAGAGAAACAGAGCAACAGCAAACATGTGTGACATTATGTTTTACAAATAGGTACACGAAAAGGAAGGCAGAGAACAAATGAGAAAATAAAGAAAAATAAAATTGATAAAAAAAAACAGCACAGTCCGTATAGCTGTTTATTATAGATAAATAATAAATATCCACTGACATACATCTTGTAGTTAGGGCACTAAACAATAACTGATAACATACTTATATGCTTTTTTCTCTAAATACATACATGTTATACATAGAAACAATCAGACTATTCCAAACATACATGTTCATGCACACAAATATTTGTAATGCCCGGAGATCGAACCCGCAACCCTTGGTATAGTAGCCGACGTCTCGACCATTACACCACATGGGTCGTCAGATGATGATATTGTAAAGGATATTAGAATCGTAAACTGAAATTATAATGAATACATCACAGTTTCAACTCATTCATATAACTTCCACGTGCTAACCCCCTCGAGAAAACTTCACCTTTTATATAAGACATCATACAATTATTTTTCCAATCTCGTATTCACCAGTCGTTGTGACCTGTGGGACTCTATTAACATAATAGACAGGGAAAGTTGACTGTATGCGATGTTTAGTTGCCAAACGATGAAAAATGATGAGTAATCATGAAAGCGATGGGCCAAATGACCGATGGACTAAAGTCAAAGTGTTTGAACTGTATGGTACTTACTCTCTAATGTTTTCATTTGTGACGTATTATTATAATAGAATCTTTTAATTGAGATAAAGATCAGATAAACCCTCATTGATTGCCGGGCAATAACTCCCGATAAATTATTGTCTTTTGTTTTTCTCATAAGAAGTTCATCATCACATCACATCATCATCACCAAAAGAAACTGTTTCGTAAACAAAAATAAAATTAAAGATGGTAAATACGGGCAAAGGGTATTAGTTAATACAAATAGTTATTAATTTTGCATGAAAGGCTTGTAGAATTTTTGAAAGCCTTAATTTATTTTTGCTAAACTTCAAAATGTGTATGGATATTAATACAGTTTGTTTACTTACACATTACAATACTGAGGTGACAATAGTACGAATTCTTGACGTGTACATTATTTACTGATCACTCATTTCAATATCAGGTTCTTAGATAATCAATTAACTGACTGCACAATCTCACCCATCAATTAAGAGCGTCGGTGGCTCAGTGGTGTGGACTGTCGCCTTCCTACCGGGAGGGCTGAGGTTCAAATCCCACGTACCAATGTATTTTCGAATTTTCAAAAATATATGTACGTTATCCGACGCTCTTACGGTGAAGGAAAACATCGTGAGGAAACCTTCATGCACGCCTGCGAAGAGATTCGAAGGTTGTGTGTGAAGTCGTCCAATCCTCTGAGCCCGCGTGGACGACTAAGGCCTAATCACCCTATACGGGTAGGCTCGTGCCCCTCGGTGGGGCGTTTAATGAGCTGATGATGATGATGATGATGATGACAATCTCACCCAAAAAGTGTCTGCGGCAAAATTCTGCCCAACGCGTATTTCATTCATACTCACGTTGCTCGCTATATTTAATAGTTAATTTATTGTTTATCTAAGGTCAGGTTTAACAAAGGTTTTGACGTATTGATTAAAATTTTTAATACCGCATATAAAGTTCGCACAATAAATAAATACATTGCCCGACTGAGACTGGACTTTTATTCAAAATTGCTTATCTAAACAACGAATGCTTTTTTAGTATGAAACGTATTTATTACTATTAAGTGTTTTATAACACCTAAGGTATTGTAGGAAAACATTCCAACAACACCCAAGGTGTCAGTATCAAATACTTCTATAATATGTAATGCGAAGAAATCGGCGCAGGCGCACCAATACATCAGCACAATACTTTCATCGCCAATTAGCGGGACGGCCCGGCACGCCATCTTTGAGATGTTTCTCGCGCAAGCACTGATTTATGAACAAGTGATATATCGTAACAGAAAATCTTAAGTCTTGCGCAGTTTTGCCGACAAACTTGTGAATAAACATGTTTAACCTGATTGCCGCTGATTGCCGGGAATCCAGACACGATAGAAAATCTATTGTGTCTGGCGCCAATGGTGGTCAAAGGGTTAAACTCGAAATGCAAGCCGCAGTATCATTTGTCCATGGACAATACCATTAATGGCACTTTTTAATCCCATTTGTACTATTGTAACCCTTTAATTCGAAGTCAAACATGTTGCCATATTACTCATGAATGACGACCCATGTTGTTTTTTTTCTAATCACATATTATATATTTCATTTAAAACCAATTAATATACAAGATAAGCTCAAATTTAATATATATATATATATATATATATATATATATCTATCTATACGAATAATTATAACTGATTGTATTGGTTTTATGTGCTTTATAATAAACAAGGTGGCGCTGTGCTGTATCTGTAGACATTTATCTGTATGTGTACTTAGATTCTAGAATGTACTAATTCTAAATCATTAAGGATTTTGTAATTGATATCTTGTTTATTTAATTTCAGATAACTGTAACAGCATCATATGCCAGCGCCGAAGAAACCAAACAAAAAACAGATATAGCAGTTAACAAACCACGAAAACTCATAAAGAGGGATGCAGCGTTATTCATTGACAATTTTGCTATAGAACCTGTGTATACGCATAAACCCAAAGTTATTTACCGAAGAGTTTCAAGACATAGATATGGCTCACGCAAACCAAAGCACGGACCACCAAGACCTAAATATGGTCCTCCGCCAAAGCAGAGGAAACCGGCAAAGAAATTCAGGAAACCAATGAGTAACAAATATGGCCCCCCAAGTCATAAAAAGAAGACACCAAAACCCAGATATGGCCCGCCGAAACGCCCAACCAACAAGACTGTATACGGCCCACCCAAAAAAAATCCAGCGCACTATCACACATCAGAACCTGCAGGATTTGCAGAGCCCCAGTCGATTACGAAAATCAAGATCCTTTACAATTTAATGACGTTCTTCCACTTGACTCGTATGGTGCCCCGTTAAAACCCACGCTTTCCGATATCTACCCATCTTCACCTAGCTTCAGTGAAAGTACTACACACTTTGACAATCAAGACTTTACAGGCTTTGGCCAAGAATACCAGTCGTGGCAAAACTATCAGAACGAGCAAAACGGGGATCACACATATGCCTACTCGAAAAAAAGACCGCTTTTCGCAAAACCTGACGATGTGTTTAATGTTCCCGAGCCGTCAATAGACGAAGAAGATTTCAACATTAAATCGTACTCAGACGTATACAATTATCAAAATTTCAATGATCCCCAATACTTGCGCCGCAAGAAGAAGCCTCAGTACTTCTCGGACACACGTAAAAAGGTCAACAAACATTGGAAAGCTCCAAAACTAAGACCAGATCATCTGAAATTGGAACCCGAGGAAGAAATATTAGTAGGTGGGCAATATGCTGAGCCCCCGGCTAGATATGTACCTAAATTTCAACCAAGTGCTCCAATGTTTACTGGAGATGATTTTAATCCTCCCCAAACATTCTTAGATCCGGAAGTGGCGGCATCCGCTACTATATCCCCATATGTTAACTATAAGCACAGTAATATGGCATTTAGTCCGCAGAACTTGAATGATGCATTCAGTATAGTTGACAAATAATGTAAACTATTTATTAAGAAAACTGAAATTAGTAAGATATACCCAGTTTCATGTTTCAACTTGATAAATTACGAGCTAACCTTCTATTATGTACAAAATAACAGTTTTACGATTTAATACATCGATGATTTTCAAGTATTTCGGCAAATACAACTTGTGCAATATTTTTGAACCTGTTGACTAGGAAGTATTGACTGAAATGTATATTTAATTAAGTAATTATAATAAATTATTCGATATTAAATGGTTTTTATTAATATTCATAAAACAAACTGTTGAGACCCCCCCTCACAAGAATCCGCTAGATTAGAGTTTTAAGAAAAACAATAACATGGCGTAAAATATAACAATAAATCTGCTTTAGAAATCATCCTATTTATTGACTTCAAGCAATTAGAATTATTTATACTTGGTTTTCATTGATATAATTTACAGGATGTATAAAGGAAACACATTTTTATGTTCAAACTATATTATCAGAAGCTTATACGATATTTATCAAAAAGCTTAAATGACACATCTTAACACATGTAATTACAAAACTAAGTAAATTAATTATATCTAAAACGCTTCATCCACTCTGTAGTGATAAAAGTGCACAATATCCACGGGTAAATAAATATGAAACCTTACCGAATGCTTGAATGGCTACAAAAAAACTTAAAATTATAATCTGCCTTTAGTTACATGCGTGATTTCCTTTAGATCAGTGTGTTTCTTTCGTCGAGCATTACCGCAGGCTGCTCTTGCAGCTTCGCAGGCGCAGTGGGCGGCCTGCTTTGTCGCCGAGCATTCTGCGCATGCGCACTGCAGCTTATGTTGCAGGTGCGCTAGCCTCGCTCTCGCTTCTGACAGGTTGTGGCATTTCTCCTGCAGGCCAAACTTGGTCTTCTCGAGAACACAATGCGCAGACTTTTCCAGCTGCGCAGACAGTTGGGTTGCTTGCATCATCAGCTTGTGCTAGGAAATGATTTGAGAGAATAGCATAAGGTGTTATTTAAGTATCAAATTGCAGTAAGATCGTCGAATAAATTTAGTTACGGCCATTGTTTAAACTACTAAATTAATCCTTTGAAATAAATTCTCGAATTTATATATCGCCTACCAACGATAAATTATTAATAGATGATCTTTTCATATGAAATCTAACCTCAAGAATCACCTAGTTTATACTTATAATTAGATTCTTATTTTTGAATCTGGAAATAATTAAAACTGCAATTACAGGGAACAACACTTTTATTGATCAAAAAGTTGGTACTCTACTGTTAATCCACCATTCTTTTAATTTGAACAATGTAACTTATCGTTTTTTGCCGGAACTAAAACATGATATTGTTCCCGAAAGTTGTTTTAAACAAACTGGTGCACATGCTAGTAATCCAGCAGCAAGAATAAAACTACATAGCGACATACAAATCATTTTGACGTTCTTCAAAATTTTCCTTCAATCTTCAAAATTCGCAGTTATCCCTTAAAAGAAAGAGAAAACAATGTTTTACGAAGTGTTTTAGATCTTGGATTAGATCGACTCTTCAACAATTACTACCAGTATGAATCTCGACAAAATGCGTTTAAATATGGTAGTAACCGCTTTTACTTCACGATTGAAATTTTAACTTCGTAAAACTTTGATTTCCATTTCTGTAAAAACTAACCCGGTAGAAATTGTTGAAGAGAAATCCCTAAGTAAAGCATAGAATTACTTAAGATGGGAAATATCTTTTTTTTTTCATATTATCTTATCAGCCATGCGTTTCGGTTTTGCCAAACAGGTTCAATACGTATTGTAGCACCAGATCGTCGCTGGTAGCAAATTGTACAGCAAGCAGGTTAGCGAAATTTGATTGTTTCAAAAAATTAATGACTTCAATCTTTTTATCCTAGTAGATACGAGTATCTCTTCATAATCTCCTTAAAACTGTGCTGTGCAGAAAGGCCCCGCACTTAGGCGTTATAGGCTAATGATGACACAAGATGCAAAAACCTAAGCTTGCCAGTATTCCTTACAATTGATTACGGGATATTCTGCAGGATTTACCAATAAAACAATAATTGCAAACAAAACTAAGTTATTCAAAATTATTAGTATTGGTGGTCAGATTGTTTCATATAATAGTTACCTGCGCAGTAGCTTGCTGAGCAGCTTGCACGGCTGCATTCACTGTGCTCTGTTGTTGGTGAACAGCAGCTGTATTCTCAGCGACAACAGCCTCAGCCTCTTTCACCTCTTGCTGGAGCTGTTCCACGACTGCCTGCTTGCCCGCTAGAGCCGCTTCTGCCGCCTTCGCAGCTTGCAATGCCTTTTCTGCTAGTTGAGTTTTGACCTTGAAAAGACAACCATGAGAACTTTATTAATAGTTAATGTTGATAGTGGTTCTTTTAATTTCAGTATTACAAGAAAGTATTTAATGAGAATAATCTGGTATTAATTGTTTGTAATTAATTCATCCCAATAAAATAAATAGAAAATCCTGTCAGAAAAGTTATGTTATTGAAATAAAGGAGTTTATTTATTCGAGTGTACTAACACGACTATACTAATATTGCCATGATTCTTTCAACAGGCGCTATTTTCAACTTCCTATCCTATCCTATTCAACCTATCGCAGTCCACTGCTGGACATAGGTCTCCCCCATTTCGCGCCAGATATCCCGGTCCTCCGCTTTCCTCATCTTTTCAACTTACTTTTTGTCAATTTGTCAAAGATATTGAAACACTAAAAATATGGAGTTATTAAAGAAATGGGTCGTCCGTATTTGTATTTCATGCTCAGGATACTAAATTCGTAAGAAAAAAAATTTTACCATATGAGCCGCCTGCGCGCCAGCTGCGTTTTGAGCGGCTTGAGCTGCTTTAGCTTCTGCGGCAGCTTTTTGTGCTATACTCGTTGCGCACTTTCCTTTGCAATCCCGAGTCGCCTCTCTCACTTTATTATCTTTCTTATCTAACTGCAGCTGCTGTAGCTGTGGCAACTTATCGGCAGCCCTCCTCTCCGGGAATCCCCAAACTGTCACTCCCCCCAACGTCAGTAACACGAAAACTAATAGTCTCATCTAACTCACTTTCTGTATCTAAAATATAAACTGTAATGGCATAAGTATATTGCTAGTACCTAAAAACTACATAAATCAAAGGAATTATAGAACGGCGGATAAAAATTTTGCTCAAGATCGACACAAACAAAGCACTATCAACTGCTATGTCAGGATGACATTAAAAGTTCTAAATTGAAAAATAAGACGGATGTTATGTCACGTTTTGCAACTTAGTGGAATTTAGTATTTAAAGGAATTCTGAGGTCAATCCTTTTAGCATCTTCATAATATGTGAAATCGGCTAATAAAGTTAAATTTTAGCTTTCTAAACTTTCCATTCTAAATTTTATGACGAACTCAAATTTGGTCTAAATATGCTTCTGGTTGCAAGAAATAATAACTGACAAAAAGAATTATACATTCAAATAATGACAGTGTCACGATTTAAAAATTCTGTCAAGTATGTTTTATTGGTCAGATTTTATGTAAAAAATATGAGATCAAAACCAGAGGCCATTGTTTAAAATAAATATGTTATTTTACGTCCTGTGCAGCTTTCTTCAAAAGTGAGGTCTAGAGGCACACCTCATAAAGAAAGTGCATAGGAGTGTTACCCAAAATCAGCGAGTTTGACAGGTCAGCTTACTATGACTAGGCTTTTCATATAACTTCAAAATGCAAAAATGTTTTAAGTCTTTCCATTTTGACGAATAATTTTGACAAACTTATGATGTAGGTTAAATAAATTCTGCAGGAAAGTTTTATGCATATATTCCCAAATGTTTATTATTTTAGTAAATATATTAAATACAATAATAAGAACAATAATAAGATACTTGAGATTGATTTTTATCGCATTTCATAAGCCATTTTTTTGTTCAAAATTAGCGCAAATTTTCAAAAGTCTTTTACATTTCTTTGTATAATGTTTTCAGATTATAAAGCAGCATACCTGCTTATCAAACGAGACCGGACGAATTGCAAGGTGGCAATCGCATCTTCAGGACCTTGTAAAAGATGATTTGCCTCTCACTCTATGCCCTGATCGCCTCTGCAACGTTACTGGCGTGCGTTCCTGTCTGCTACAGACAACTTGAAATGCACAAATTTGTCAAGTGCCTCAAGAAGTGAGTCTCCACCGATATGATAATCTGTATGAGCTGCATGACGGCACTCATAGCGATCGGCTGTGTTTCCTGTGGCCCCATTATCCTTGATACCTACTGGCCCTTTAAAAAGAAATGCTGTGAAAAAAAAGTGGATTCACCGTCGACAATCTGCAATAGTCCGTGTTGCCCCAAACGTTCCATGGAATGATATTTGGTGTGTCCGTTATGTTTGAGTAATATAATAAAAAATAAAATAATTGCATTAGTTTTATTTCAAAATCATCAAATATCAACGCATAGCCTAGGCCTCTACTAACAGACTAATGCCTAATCTTGCCGTGGCTATGAGGAGTTTGGTCATCTAACTTTCATTATGATAAGAATAAAGGTTCAGCGTTCACTTTGAGTCACAGATACTTTCAGTCCTGTCTCATAACCGTCATGTAAAGAAGCATTTTTTTGGATACCAGACTCACGTTCGTTATTAGCTGAATCTCGTTGAGGAGAAGTCCGGGGACGAACTTATCAACTCCATGCGTTTCGACTAATTTTTGCTATAGTATCTTTGGAAATGCTTATCAAAACTAGCTTACAAATTCAGTCTTCGGAGATTGGACGTAATTTCAGCTAATTTCCTAAAAATGAGGAATGCCCTTACTCCTTAAAGTGGTGTATTCCAGCGTCTTTAGATTCTTTTTGCTTTTAATGTTAAGTTAAATAGAGACAAAATAAATATTCCATCGAGACATACATGATAAGCTAATATGAACATAATCATTTTGGATTTGTTATATTTCCTATAGTGAATAAGGAATTAAATGACAAACAACTTTTTCGCCATCATCATCATAACAGCCATATTACATCCACTGCTGAACATTGGGCTCCCTCCAAAATCTTCATCTCCCCCTGTTGGGGGGGCTATTTGCAACCAACGACCACCGGCGACCTCGCCGGCGACACATCTCAAGACAAGACATACAACCTATTACAGACCATGGGTCCTTGGGCAAACGAGGCCAAATTGTTTTTAAAAGATCTGTCAGTACGTTTGACTGAGGCTACAGGGGACTCCAGAGCCGGCAGCTTCCTTGGTCAAAGAATAAGCATTGCTATTCAGCGCGGGAATGCTGCCAGTGTTTTGGGAACTCTGCCTCGGTCAGACGTACTTTTTGATTTTGTTAAATAATATATTATATTTCATTTAGTATTTATATTTTCAATAATAATTAATTTTGTTACTAAGATTTTTATATTGAATTTATTTCTTTGGTTTATTAAATTAAATGATTTAGTTTACCTATTTAATGAAAAGTGTTAAAACTTTTTGATTTCTTCTATAACGCTCACTGGGTCATAATATTGGTGACAGTATTTTGAATAACGAAGATGTTTTCATCTTTTGGTGTCTGTTTGTCGATGTATACTTAACTGCAAATTATTTCATCATAAAACAATATGAGTGTGAAATTTTTGTGGAATTGCGCTAAGATAATCTTGATCTCAGGATTGTCTTTCGGCGTGTAATTTAGCGGATCCCCGAAATCTGGACAAACAGGAGTTTCCGAATCAATGTTAGTATATAGATGACATGGCTTTTGGTTTAGCGAAAAGTTTTTTGAATGTCGTTATTACCATGTTCACCGTCCAATCCGCGTATATCGGGTTTATTTTATAGGCTTAATACTGCGCTGTCAGTGTCAAAAATAATTCTACAAGTTTCTAAAAGATAAGCATATTCTTTTGTTAATCTTCTTTATTAAATTTATCGTTTGCCAATTCTACTTAAATTTTTGTTTCAGAGCATATGTTCTGCAACTTCCTATTGGAGATAATACCAGGCGCAGCATTATTTGCGTGCGTCCCGTGGTACAAATCTAGGCTGTTCAGAATAATGTGTGATTGCCCCAATTCGTCCATATGTCCAGATTGCGGGCCTGCTTATTAACCCATTGAACGCCGGGAATCCAGATACAATAGAAAATCTATTGTGTCTGGCGCTTTTAGGCGTCATTGGCGGTCAAAGGGTTAAACTGTAAGCTAATAATTTAGAAGACTTGTATTGAAACCTCAGCATGAGCTAATCTATTGTTAAAGTGTTACAAAATTAAGCTTTAGAATGATTTGCCTTACCTGTTATTCAGCCATAGCTTTACTAGGTGTATTGCTATGTGGACCTGTTTTATGTGAGAGAATGATTAATTGCATGAATAACACAGGCGACAAGAAAAGAAGCGTTAATCTGTAAGCTTTTAAATTAATACATGTATTTCAATTGTTTGTTTAGTTTCATTTTTATATTCAAGCACCTCGGGTTTTAATTCTACGTTTACGTTATCCTAAACTACTCGTATTATCTACTTTAAATCGTTTGCAAGATTTATAAATTTATAATAAAAAATTTTATTTGTTTCAGGTTTCGCCTCGATTCATATGATTTGTATATCGCTGCTTAGTCTAATTAGCGCTGCTGCGTTAGTCATTTGCGTTCCGTATTGTACTCAAAGTGTACTCCAGCGCAAGTGCTCCTGCCCACCGGTTCCAGTTTGTCCAGACTGTGGAATCCCATACTAACTGCTAATAGTTGCATTGTTTTATAGTAAAAGTTCATATATTCATAATGATTTGCATGACTTGTGCCACGGCCGTTTTGGCTGCAGGATTAATAGCAGGTGGGCCTTTGATTTGTGAAAAATGGTTACGTTGTATCTTGAGGTCTAAAAAGTAGATCTCATCGTTTGTTAAATTTGATGCATTCATTGATCCTGAAAGGTACTTTAAATTTTGTATTAATCAATATTATTTATAATTTTATGAGACCTTTTTTTGACGAATAATAATTATAATGTTGTAATTGCTTTTTATTTAGTAATCCGATATTTCATCATATTTGATAAACACATTATTATGGCTTTATAAATAAATGGGTAGGTTGGACCGAGAAGGGTAATTTCGACCACCCATTTGTTGTTGCGGTCCCCGGGCAGTACAAACATTTGTGTTCATGAAATTGTCTGTTTGTAATGGTCTGGTGTTCTACGTATATATGTATGTATTACAAAAATGTATATCAGTATGTTGTAAAAATTTCGTTTGTCTTATAATCATACAGTATCTTTAATATCTATCTCTTGTTTCAGATTCTATAAGGATGGCCGCATGATTTACGTATCTACTGTCGGGATAGTGGGAGCTGCTGTTGTCTTCATTTGCTTTACAGTATTCCGTCAGATTATTCCCAAAGAAAACAGCGAAGATTACTGCGTCGTTAGTTCTTTCGAACAAGATACTTAATATTTTTGGAATTGTTTAAATAGGCAAAATGATTTGTATGAGTTTTGCCACTGCTGTAACAGCTGCCGGTTTAATAGTGTTTGGGCCACTGCTTTGCGAGAAATTCCTGCATTGCTTCACGAGGTCGTCTAGAAAGAGAAGTTGAATTTTTCGTCAGATTTTCTGTAAGTTGCTTTCAATAGGGTGATGTAAATTTTGTGGTATGTAATAAATGAAATTTCCGAATATTAGGAAACAATTTTATTTCTACGCATCTAGAACATACACCATAATATCACTTGACTGATTCCACTAGACTAAATATAACATTGAGCTCACACGCAAGTCTACCATTACGTATCTCTTAGAAATAAATAAGTTAAGAGGTTTTATGACACTTAAATTTAGTTACTTGAAGTAGTTGGTCATTTGGGATTTGATAGCTTTCGTGGTTTTGAGGGGTCACAATAGTGACGGCTGCCTTCTTAAATCTAGAACTGAATGGTTTGCCCAAAATAGCCTCATCAAGCTTTGCTATGACTGCTGTAGGAGTTTGGAAGTCTCCTACTAGCCGAGCCGTGGAAGTTGGCCTTACAACTTGGACTTTTTCATTATTAACAAATGCCACTTCTTTGTCATCATTGCTATATTTTTCTGCACTTGATCTGTAGAATCTTTTCACAGGTTGCGAGTTTGCTGCAAACACTGCTAAAGGTTCTTCTTGCAATGAATCAAGTTCGTCTGTTAGCTTTTGCTGTTTGACATCAGGACTACTAAAAGTTTCTATAGGTTGAATTTCTTGTTTTATAATTTCTACAATAGGTGATTGCACAGGTTTGCTTGTAGTCGTTGTCGTTGAAACTGTGGTGGTAGTAGGTGCTGCAGAAATGGGGAATCTAGTAGTTGGTGTGTTCTTTAGAGTCATTCTTCTTCTGTGTTTTCTTTCCGCAGATTCAGATGAGGTTCGATTACTATGATCCGATTTTGATTTTTTGTTTTTATCAAAGTTAAGATCAGCGTTAACAGTTACCAGTTTAAACTCTTCGCTGGACTCGTGTGAACTCTGCTTTGAGGAAATTCTTCGGGTGTTATTTTGGCTGTTATAGTTTCTCGTTGCACGGTATACTGGAGAGTTATCAGTTTCAGCCTTATGATTGTTTCTTTCATCTATAATAGGTAGTGGTGTTATTATTTGGACTCCATTATTATTATTATTTTGATCTAAGCCTGATTTGTCTTGATTTTCTAAAATTGTGATTGCTTCTTTGATGCCTTCTACGTCTTCTGGGTTTGTGGGACGCCCTGTAAAACAAAAACAGTACTTACTGAATTTATCTTTCTTTCAATCACTTATAATCATCACAATACATTTTTAGATCTACTTAAGGCGGACGTGTATTTGTTCGATAAGTACAACATTAACATGTTTCAATTATTAATGCCTGATTTAGGTAATAAGTAATAGTAGTAGCTTTGATAAAAAATCTTTAGTGAAATTGTATATATTATTATATTTTAGTCATAAATTACATGGTTAGGTACAATATTACACTGATCAGTCAATTTGTGACATACTATTTGAAGTATATTATTATTTATAACATAATTTATACGGGCACATTTAACTAAATAAGTCAATCGTACTATAATGAAGGTAACCTAAAATTAAAATCGATTTTTTGTAGATAATACGATGTCTATGCCAAATTGCATACAACGGCGGATCCAGGGGAGGGGGGGGGTCATGGGGGTAATGACCCCCTGAGCTATTTTTAAGTTCTATACAAACGTACATTAACAAAATACCTTATAGGTTCTTAACTTGACTACTACTATATGGCCCCCTCCTGGCGCCTAACCTGAATCCGCCCTTGATTGCATATCACTTACCATCTTCTACCTCCTTCTTGTACGATGAGAAGAAAGTCAAAGCCTTCATGAGCTGGTAACTCTTGGACACTGGAATATTGGTGTCGTAGAGTTTTCTTGTGTTTTTGCAGTCGACATAGAACCACCAGTTGCACTTTAGGATGGTCTGGTCAAAAAGAGTGGACTCCGGACAAAGGAAGGACTTCATGACCAGCCCGTCGTCTGTCAGCGCGCATACGTGGAATACCTGAAAAATCAAACAGATATTCCTCGAATTAAAACATTTACTCGAATTTCTAAGGCAAATATGGTTGTATGGGGAAATAACAAAGCCTCTTTATAGTATTTGTATCTTCAATAGAACTGTCCAATGGTACAAATGGTACTGCTGGAAATTTGTGACTATAAGACTTCAGTCACGCCTGATAAATACCGTTTATCAGTAGTCATCATCAGCCTATAACAGCCCCCTGCAGGGCACAGGCCTTCCAACACATCATAGATATGGGGAGATTGGGCCGGAACCCACCACGCGAGCCCAATGCGGATTGGTCGATGTTAACAGCTACCATCCTTGCAGCCGGGCCTGACGGCTTGACGTGCCCTACGAAGTACGGAATCATCTTTCTTTTCGGACAAAAACGTGATTCAGCCTGTGACTTTTCCTTGCGGGATTTGAACCCACGACCTCCGGGTCACGCAGCCGAACACTGCCTACTAGACCATTGAGGCAGTTACTACTCACCATCAGTAGTAATAACCATCTAATGACATTCACACAGCGTCATCTAGCCCATTTAAGCGAAGAGCCTTGTAGTGAGGTACTAAACAAATAACATTTTTTTTTGTAAATACATATACATACAAAACACCCAGACCATTTTAAACAGACATGTTCATGCACACAAATATTTGTACTGCCCGAGGATCGGACCCGGAACCCTTTGGTGTAATAGCCGATGACCTCAACCATTACACATTTGGTGTAATGGTTGAGATCATCGGCTCGTCGTGTCGTCCAATAGGAGACATAAAGCACACATTTTACTCACCATGCAGCCTAGACTCTCGTCGCCGTACAGTCCCGGGAAGTATTTCTGATCGCCGCAATGGAAGTCGGTGTCGGGCAGCTCCACCTTCGACTGGAAGTGGTCGTCGAAGTTCTTCTCGTATCCAACCGGATAGTATTCTCGGGGTGCGTTCATCACTTTACCAACTGTTGGGTTTCTATTGGCACATGGTTATTTTAATTAGTTTTATATTAGAATTAATTTCGGAGGATAAGAGGGTCACTGGTATCAAACTTTGTAATTAAATCCAAACTCTCATCTACCCGTGGTACGAATAAGGGAAAAAAGCAAGCAAACTTGAAGAATGAATGTCATTAAAAGGTGAAAATTATTTTGCAATGGGTACAAATGTGATCAGAAAACGTTCTTGGTACGTGACCGTATTTAAATCTGTCCTCCAGATCGAAAGGCAACAGGTACTCACCAATGAGCCGTGGACGAAAAAAATCTGGTAACCAAATTTTAATTGATACCGCATTGTATCTATGAAAAAAAAACCTTATTGACTTAACTATTACCTCTTTGGCTTTTGAGGTGTTGCCACTACGATCTCAGGCTCTGGTTGCGGCTGGAACACCAGTGGTTCTTCAGTCGTGGTGGTAGTCGTCGTGGTTGTAGTGGTGGTGGGTACTGGCAAGTTGGCGTACTTGCTCAGCAGTTGTTGCTGTCTTAACGCTATCGCCGCTTCTACTGCCTCCATTGATATATTCCCAGCTTTCGCAATCTCGACAATCTTCGCGTTAATATCCTCTTTATTGAACTTCAATGTAGTATCGTCTCCATAACCACTTATGGAGTTGTAGTCGTCAATCTTCTTCGTGTTGTACGCCGGATACATACTGGCGAGGTCGTGCACTTGGTGAGGGACTGGATCTACAAAGTTAGAAACAGGATTGGGTTGTTGGATCAAGATTTTAGCTGGAGCGTATGATTGTGGACGTATGTGTATGGGGTCTTTGAAAATTGGTGCGGGTATGATCGATATAGCTTGTGTGGGCGGGGCAGCTACGGGCATTGGGATGAATGGGTTGACTGTGGTTGGTAGTGGGTATAGCTTTTGCGTGTTCACTATAATGGGGCTCGGTGTTATTCTGAGTAATGGCGCGTACTGTACGGCTGTCATTTGTGAGACCATTTTTGATATTTGATTGTGTGATGTTTGAGGGTAGTTCTCACTTTGGTATGCGAGTCCGGGGCCCTTGGACTCTGGTACTTGCAGCGGTGTGTAGGTCTTCTTGGTAGATGCGATGGGCACGACTTTGAGGGTGTCTTCTTTGGGTGGGAGCGGCCTGAAAGGAGGCACTCCCATCGGGATTGGCTTAGCCAGGGTGGCTGTTGGGCTGACTCTTTGTACGGTCGGTGTCTCCATGGATGGTCCTTGAACTACAATAGGTTGCATGGTAGTAGCTACTCTTCGATGAAGAGTGCTGAGCTTATCCATGGCGGCTTGATTAGGTCGGGGAGCAGGGGCCATCGGTCGCATCATGATGCGGTTTTGCTTGCCCCTTTTCTGGAAATAAATAATAATAAAGAGTATTACTGATTGCACATTATTGTGGCACGCAGGCAAATTTGTGAGATGTAAATTTATATGAAATGCATTTTTAGGATACATTTTATAAGTTATACTAATTACCAGCCTGTGAAGTATGTGGGATGGCATTTACCGTATAGTGGAACGGAATTTGCTGATTAATTTATTGGAAAACTTGAAAGGAAAAGTTCGCTTGTGATTTCAGTCTTTACAACGTTAGTAGAAAGTAAGTATTAACACACTACACAATATTTATAGTGGTAAGTTTTTTCATAGTTTTTATCATCATCATCATCATCATCAGCTCATTGAACGTCCCCACCGAGGGGCACGAGCCTACCCGTATATGGTGATTAGGCCTTAGTCGTCCACGCGGGCCCAGTGCGGATTGGACGACTTCACACACAACCTTCGAATCTCTTCGCAGGCGTGCATGAAGGTTTCCTCACGATGTTTCCTTCACCGTAAGACGTCGGATAACGTACATATATTTTCGAAAAATCGAAAATACATTTGTACGTGTCGGGATTTGAACCTCAGCCCTCCCGGTAGGAAGGCGACAGTCCACACCACTGAGCCACCGACGCTCTAGTTACGACGCATATTTTTTATACAATCAACAAATTATAACACTTATCTAAAAATAATCATATTGTATGATTTTCTTCCCATATTCAATCATTATATAACGATCTTTAAGACCTAAAAGACCCTAAGGCTACGATCATACCGTTATTTACCCGTTCCACTGCCCTAAATATGAGCAATGCACTTGAAAGAAATCCGGTTGTAATTCTGTCAACGGATCTCAGCTCAATTGGTTTGCCAATGCATTTTAAATGAACAACGGTTAACTTCACATCCCTGGAACTAACGGGGCAGGGTTTATTCTCAGAAATATGATTGAACTAGCCGATAGTAAAGTTTATTATTACAGCGTTTGTTCAGGACGCCTAAGTATTTCTTCTATGTTATTAACCTAAGTATTATATAACCTATATATAATTATATAACCTAAGTATTTCTTCGATGTTCAAATATTTATTATAAAGATAAATAATTTATTACGACTTCAAATACTTGTTATTTCTACAACGGAAACTTAATTATTTACGTGTTTTCAATTATGAATAATTATAAGAAGGAATAAACAAAGATAAAAGAATAACCATATTTATCATCACCAAATCCTTATACGATTGTTGACTTTAAAAGGAAAGCTTCCTCTCATTCTAGGGATTGATCCCCGTGAAAATTTTTGACGAAGCTGAAGAAATTGTAGATGTATCAAGTTTTGCCACAGTAAAATAAAAAAGAACTTTCACGCAATTTCGTAAGCGTACAATGACATCGCAGAACCGATGGCCGTTGGAGCAGACGAGTTCTAGAGTGGAGACCGCGTCTTGGCAAGCGTAGCGTAGGACGCCCACCGGCCTGATGGACCGACGACTTGCGAAAGGTCACTGGTGGAAGCTGGATGAGAAAAGCGGAGGACCGGGATGTCTGGCTCAAAATGGGGGAGACCTATGTCCAACAGTGGACTGCGATAGATTGATGAAAGAGCGAGAGAGAATGACATCAAAACTTTATTTATATTTAAAAACAAACTAAATAATATTTCCCAAAAAAATTTTTAAATCAATGATACCCGTTTTCAATCAGACGTTAAATATTAAAAGCATGAATAGTAAGAGAATGTAATTTGCCACCAAATTGTGAAATTATCACACATATTTATCTTTCATTTCATCTACATTATCTTGAAAAGTGCGTAAATAATACAAACCTCTTGCTTAGCTGCCGGTCTAGAAGTAGATTCAACGAGGTTGGGTGGTGCTCCATTGCGGACATTTACTGATCTTCGTCTGCTGGGGTCAAGATTGGTCAAGGATTGTTCGAAGCCCAATTCGTCTCCAAGACTAAAACCTGGAATACACAAAGCATAATATTAGATGCAGTTTCCTTGCCGCCAAGAGTTTGGGGCTTTAGTTTTTTCTCTTTTTCCTTACTTTTCCTACCATAGCATTTTAAGCTTGACCAATGATTTGATGATAGTGGTGGGTAGCCAATAGAAGTAGTAGTAGACTGCTAAGAATGGATCCGTAGGGTTGCATCTTTTTAATTTTATTTATTCGTTCAAAAGTGAATATAATAGGCTGAAATGGTAATAGGCTTACATGCCAGCCTAAATCATGTCATGTATCTTTCATTTTGTAGGAAAATCATATTTTTGCCCCTAACACCCACCTCATTCTATTTGTATTATCACCATCATTCCAGCCTAGTTTGCCCATTGTTGAACGCAAACCCCCCAATAATAATTATTTGAAACACCTTACTTTTTTTTAACAAATTCAAAATTTTTCTAAACCTTTGATCCATCATCCTAGCTTTGTACTTTTTTTACTATATATTGTTTTGACTATTGTCTTATGTATGTGTGCATAAACAATACATGAAATAAATAAATGTTCTGGAGCGGAGTGTATTAATATGTCAGTGACAGCCAGTGGATCGGCAGTTTGACCAACAAACGCTACCGGCCGACACAATCAGCTTTCACTTGATTGATGCACCGATCGACCTTGTTAGCACTACTGTGTAGTACACGTTGCAATGAAATTGTAATACGAACTTTATTTTTAACTTTCAAACTATAAGCATCAGCTTATAAAGGCCCACTGCAGGGCTCAGGCCTTCCCGCACTGATACGGGAGATTGGGCCGTGACCCACCACGGGGGCCCAATGCGGATTGGTGGGTGTTAACGACTACACCCACCAACCCCCTTCTTCCTTTTAGGACAATCAGGTGATTCAGCCTGGAGCGTCGGTGGCTCAATGGTGCGGACTGTCGCCTTCCTACCGGGAGGACTGAGGTTCAAATCCCGACACGTACCAATGTGTTTTCGAATTTTCGAAAATATATGTACGTTATCCGACGCTCTTACGGTGAAGGAAAACATCGTGAGGAAACCTTCATGCACGCCTGCGAAGAGATTCGAAGGTTGTGTGTGAAGTCGTCCAATCCGCACTGGGCCCGCGTGGACGACTAAGGCCTAATCACCCTATACGGGTAGGCTCGTGCCCCTCGGTGGGGACGTTTAATGAGCTGATGATGATGATGATGAGGTGATTCAGCCTGCAATGTCCTAATTAAACTAGGAAAAATCGTACAAAGTGATGTTCTTCGCGGGATTTGAACCCTCTACCTTTAGGTCACACAGCCGTACATTGTACCTACTAGACCATGCAGGTAGATCCTGAACCTATTGGCCATTAACTGGAATACTTTATGCTATCGCATAGCTAATTCTGTCATATTTTAGGTGAGGTGTCCCAGTCTTTTGTTTTCCTCTTCCATCCCTCACGAAAGATTCTTCACGGATCGTCGGTTGGCATAGGTGGAGCCTGGAGGTCGTCACCAATACACGGTCTCCTGAACTCGTCTGCTATGACTATCATCATTAGCTACCCGTAAAGGGTGTAATAGGCCTTTGTCGTCCACGCGGGCCCAGTGTGAATTGGCCGACTTTACGCACAAATTTTTAATCTTTTCCTCGCGAATTATCTTTCACTGTAAGAGCGTCAGATATCGAACATTGTTTTGCGAAAATACTTTTGATACGTGGCGGGGCTTGAACCTGCACCCTCAAGATCGGAGGACAGCAGCACACACCAATAGGCCACCGACGCATTACACCTACATAATAATATTAATATTTCAACTTACCTAAGCTAGCATGTGCTTTGATGCCTCCAAGATTCCGTACCCTGAAGAGACCCGATTTCTTGAAAGCGCAGTTTATTTTGAAGCCGAAGTCTGACTCTAAGACGCACGTAGGCTGTGCAATTTCTGTAAAGAGAAAGAAATTTAGATCACTACAATAAGGCAAATTAACTAATTAAATACGATTTCTCTGGTTACTTTTTAAGTCGTTTTATTTTAATGTTGTTGCGCTAAAGTATAGACGCGATCGTTTTATGAACAACACAAATTACTGTAAACATTTTAAATTCAGGTACTGGGAATCTAGCCTGAAAATTCTTTCAAAAACAGATATAGGTAAGAATTAATATGTAGGTATATAAATTAATAGTAATTGTTCTAGAATTTTTTTTTATTGAAACTTGTAGAACGTATATAACACATACCAGATAACATTCTATGTATGCTACAAGTTTCAATGAAAGTTACCAAATACCATCTAGTATACAACTTAAAATTGTCGTATACATTGCATTTCACTATGAGAAAAATTGCTGGTTATATAAGCAGTACTACGCTCAAGATCAATATGGATTATAAATGAATGAATAACATTTACATTTGTTTAAACAATTTCACTGCTGTAGAGGACAGACGCCTCAACATTCTTAAGATGTTTATAATCCCAGGAAAGGTCAACACACTCCCATATCGCCCACAGGTCATCGTTTTTGGTTGTACAATCTTTACACAATGGCTCAGGTTTTCCTTATACTTGGTTTGCGGGCGTGACTTGGACAGGATAAGGTAGGCGACCTAGATTTCACTTTATAGACTTCTATATCTACGGGTAGCGTTAAAAGCCTACGCAGTTATTTATTTATGCAGCTGTCATTTAATGTAGTAAACATTTTCATTTGATTTAAAGATATTCTTCAATTATCTTATTTATTTATTTCCCGTTTTGTATAGGCTAGCTAGTTTCTATTAAGTTAGTTCATAACCACTGCAATTTCATTTTCAGTTCATATTAATACTGTTTGATATAAAAACTCTTTTGTTTCCTTCAACACTGCTAGGTGACGGAAATGGTTGTCCCGTTCACTTCCCACCACAAAAATTATACATGAAAAGTATTTAAACTAATTTATGATATTGACTCTACAGTCGTTTATTCCTCACCATTTGCATATTACGCAGGATGCAATTATCATAAATATAGAGTCTAATAGATAATGGTGGGCTGACACTAGGTATATCCTGAATTTCAGGTAGCCAACCCAATATTCAAACAATAGTGTTTGGAAAACGTATACAATTATTCAAAACATCTTGAAAACTAGTGTGTGTATGCGCGTTGTGTTGTTTGTGTGTGTGTGTGTGGTGTGTGTGTGTGTGTGTGTGTGGTGTGCGTGCATGCGTGGTGCGTGCGGCGTGCGTGCGGGCGTGCGTGCGTGCGTGCGTGAGTGTGTGTGTGTGTTGTGTGTGGTGTGTGTGTGCGCGTGCATGCGTGCGTGCGTGCGTGCGCGTGCGTGCGGCGTGCGTGCGTGCGGGGATACGTGTCGGTGGCGTGCGCCGTGCGTGCGGACGGGGCGTCGCGTGCGTGCGTGGTGAGTGTGTGTGTGTGTGTGTGTGTGTGTGTGTGTGGTGTGTATTCATTTGTACAAAAGTCTATACTTACACGAGATTTAGCAGAATACGGTCGTAGATGCAATTGAGCTAAGATTCTACGATTGGTACTTCATAAACTTTCGATTCTCCAAAAAAAAAGACTATACTTAAGTGCAGTGTTCAAACTTTATTGCATAATGATCAATTTGCACTATACTCGTACATTAATTATAGTATGTCGGACTAGCGTACGAAGTGGGCACTAACTATTTTATTTTTAAGTGAAATTAAACCTAAATATTTTGTGATCATTGGCAAAGAATATCACGAATTCTGTATATAATAGAATAAATTTAAAATTTAAATTCACTGACTTCACACAGTGCCATCTCGCCTTTAACTAAGCATTGCCTGTAATATGGAAACTCCACAACGGATAAACATTTTTCTCTAAATACTTCATATTTACATAGAAACACCTAGACCAATACAGACATACATGTTAATGTACACAAGTTTGTACTGCCCGGAATCGAACCAGGAACCCTTGGTGTAATAGACGTCTCAGCCATTGCACCAATGGGTTTTATTATAAAATGTTGTTCGTTTTTATAAATGGTTTATGTTACGGCTAGTACATCTTATTTTTTAACTATTTAGCCATCATAAGTAATGAAATACTGTGACAAAGAAAAGATAATAGAGCCTGTTTTAATTTTTCGCATGGACTTTTCACTGTTGATCTCAGATGGGCTTCGCAGCTTTACCGGACAACACTTACCCTTTACCCCTTTATGAAATCAAAACCAATTGGAATAAACCACATACTAAAGTAAAATAATATGAAATAAAAAATAACATGTTGTATTGAATCAAACCAGTTTTAGTTGCCCTGGTTTGAGTTTTTTAGACTTTTTAATAATAATGAAAAATATACAAGAACGACTCTGATGCCGATTACCATCATCAGTGTAAAATGTCTCGAGAGTTTTAAGGAGTTTAACCATAATGAAATGTCAAAGGTAATTCCCAACTTCGTGTATAAGGTCAATCTCTTTCTTGGATCTTTTATTTATTTTGTTGACCTCAGCAATGATTTAAAAAAGTATGGATTCGTGATATGCTCACAAAACATCGAAAAAAGTTTTTTTTTTTTTTGGCCGCAGATGGCCTTTACAGCTTCACCGGGCAAGTGGCGAGCGCAGATGGCTCTCAGCCTTAATATTTACCACAACGAGCCTAAGGGCGTCCCCGAACGGACTCGAACCTCGGCTTAGGCGTTGCGGGGGAGAAATCGAAAAAAGTGTTCCAAATGCAGTGATAGCACACATACACATATTTCGAATTCGACACATTTACCTAAACAAAAGGAGTACAAACTGTACTCTCTGTTCGCGGTTTCGTTTTTAAGGCACGGATGGCGTATCTACCTTTATAATAACAGGAATATCATTGGCCTCAGCAGTTTTGCGAACTAATGAATGGGTTTTACATAATATTAATAACACATCCAAGGCTTGCAATCTTCTTGGGGTCGCTAATCACACAATAATAATTGTGACCATCCGTAAAGGCTTAACATTGCATTGATTTCATTCAGAACCTTTAAAAATATTTTATTTAATTGAGCCGTTAGGGAAATAATAATTGAGTACAGTATTTGATAGGAGGAATGTGTATGTCAATCACTAGCTGAATAAAGAATTAAGCAATTTTCTCAATTAAGTCTACATAAGTAATTTTATACAGTATTACGATTCAAGTAAACCATATTTATTTTATTTGGATATTTTGGCATAACTTAAGGCTACACCAAACTACACATCTGATACTTGCTGTTCTACAACCTTAAGCTCAGAACTGTCGGTACTTCACCATACCGTTGTCAATACTAGAATAAAACCTGGATTAGGGTCAAGCACGTCGGCATAGTAAAAACACGCAACGTAGTGCATCTTTGTTTGGCGTATTGTGTTTGGTCCTAGCAGTTGACTTGTCTATAACATGCGTAGTAAACATTTTGTTTTGGATGGCAAAAGCGGTATTACGCAAAACTACTGGGACTTACAACAGTGTTTCTGTGTAAGCCAGCGTCCATAATTATTTTGTGACTTTTACAATTTATGTAAATTTATTATTAAATTACTAGGAGACTCTTAGGATTTGATTTTTTCCTCTAAGAGAGGAGCGAGTCACAAAAGATCTTCTAGTCGAGTGACTACAGGTCTGCATAAGCTGAATAGCCCTCAAAAACCCAAATAAATAATAGATTTGATGTTTTTTATTTAGGAACTTTCTTATCTTTCTTGGACAGATGTGCCGTTTTAAACTATGACGTTTTCTTTAACCTTATTGCTTATTTTCTGTACAAAAATACAACTATTACCTACGATAAAATATCAACTTTAGTTTAAAAAAATCATTCTCGTACGAACCATGAATATTGTATATTTTCTTAATTCAAATAATAATGGATAGCTACTTTTTTACTTTATTACTGACGACCCATTTGGTGTTGCGGTTGAGAGGTCGGCCGCAACACTAAGGGTTCCGGGTTCAATCCCCGGGCAGTACAAACATTTGTGTGAATGAACATGTCTGTTTGTAATGGTCTGGGTGTTACCTATGTATAATATGTATGTATTTACAAAAAAAAAATATATATGTATGTTTATCCGTTGTTTAGTACCCATAATACAGGCTTTACGCTTAACTTGGGCTTTTTAGTTAGCTAGCTTAACATAAAATAAAAAGTGTATACGTTAAAATATTGTGATTTCCATTGACGTGATTCTTGTAAAAGCGTTGGATATTTAACAAATGTAGGTTAGTCACGTAGTAAGTAATATAAATGTATTTTTGTAACTTTTTTTTGTAGATAATACCGCAAATTGATTAGTGAGCTACAATTAGTGCAACACTCATTACTCCTTGCCGGTTTAGTAATAATGTCGCGAGGCTTAACATTTCTATGCGTGGTTAGTTTCCCAATATTACCTTTTGGTATAATCGTTAATTGTTGGGATTTCCTACTGATTCAAGTTTTGTTTATGATAATGCTAATAGTATAGTATAGCATGTGAAATTTGGTTCAAATTGTGAATATAATAGGTACTCCTAAAAGCAATCCGTTAAAAGGTGAACTTCCTAACGAAACTCATTTCTTTTGTTTACGTGTTTATAATTAGAAATTTATTTTTATTATAAAAAGTTTAAAATACAATTTTAATAAACAATTAATAAATCACTAAAATAGGGTAGGTATCCTTCATCATGTTATCATCATATTTTTTTTATTTATAAGTGTACAGGACGGTCAAGACGCTGACCTGACGGTAAGTGATGCGCCTGACCATGACAGAGTGGCATTGCAGGAGACCAATAACTGATAGACAGTTATTATTCTCCGTTAATACCGTACTGCGCCTCACACCCGAGACAACAGATGTTGGGTATACTTACTACATTACTAGTTACATTGCTCTATACCCGAAATACAGAAGTGCAAACCACTTCTATTTCACGGGACGATATCTGGCACTGCGGTGGCACCTACTCGTACCTAGACGACTTAGTATCGAGTCTATCACCTAGTAGACATTCCAGTAAAAAGCAACAACCTTTATATTCTATTTCATAATATAGCTACAAGTCAATAACAACAATAGAATTACCCATTCAATGTTCTACCAATACATTCGAAATGCCGCATCAAAAGTTACAAATCCTATTACTTCCGTGACTGTGGATTGTCGTAACATGGATGTGTCATCGCTGCTCGTTGGCTGATCGAGGCGGTCCGGTTCGACGCCCATGCCGGATGTTTGGGAGAAAGGTTGACTCACTTATGGTCAGTGGTGGAAGCTTCGCCGCATTCTTATTTGTGCAATTTACTGTTAATCGCGTTAACTTTAAAAATATACAACAGGGTATAAAATAATGTAGAAATGAAAACAATCAATCTGTAAAATTAATACAATGTTAAATATATATATATATATACGTTATAAGTACTTTAATACACTCCAATGGGATGGAAACACGCGGAGTCAAAATATAGCTATGATACGTGTATATAATGAAAACTATGTATGCTCGCATTACTAAGAAATAACTACTATTAGAAAAGGGCAACTACACATATTTCTTGCTCGACTCTTCTCATCAGAAATAATTATCTGAATCAGTATTTCTATGCAAATGATAACTATAACAATATTTTTGTTTTGTAGGAAGTTTTTTTATTATAAAGCATTTTCTATGCCCTTTACATTGTTTAATTCATTTCAATTCAATTCATAGGGGGAAATAGTGGATATTACAAATACGGACTATCGATAGAGACTGGCGATCTACAAACACAAACCGAATTAGTACCTACTTAATTAATATCAGTGAAACCATGACCGTATGAATTTGAAAATTAACAAAATTTTAGATTCATCCAGATAACTTTTGTGAACGTTACATGGTGGTATTGCAGCAGTGTTAACATCTGTCAATCTCGAGCAATATAGTCTCAAGGCAAATCCTAAGTATCCAAAAATAACATAAATTAGCACACACCTAATATTGCCTGGTGAACAAACATTATTTGCAAGGTTGAGTATTTTTTATGTTTCTTGGACTAAACAGATTTTGTTTGTTTAGAAGGTTGATTTATTTTTACAGATTATGAGCACTTTATTCTGACAGGAAATTGCAAATAATTATCCAAAACCACTTAATGTCTTTTTTACGATTTGTAGTATATCAAATAATTATTTTTTCGATGTATTATTCTAAAACTTACACATATATATAACAGTATGTATAGGTAGTCTACATTAACAAAAAAAACATATCTGCACGGAATCCACTAGTTCGGACTATTTCATTTTTAGACCTCTCTGTCTCTCTTCAACCTATCGTAGTCCATCGTGTTCACGGTTAGACATAGGTCTCCAATATTTTTATTTTAAGACCTATTCCTATCAATAGAAACAAATTTCCGCATTGGTAGCATCATTTTTGTTTTGTTTCCTAATGGTTTTGTTGGAAGATGTCTTTTCCTGGTTCAATCAAATCAGAAATCAATTTTGGAGTTTGATAACGACAATTTGATAATTCGGATGTAAAAAAACAGCTCTTTGTACATCGTGAAAACCTTACAAAGACTGGCCATTTGCCAATACAAATACATTCTGTATAACTAACAAAGACTGTCCAACCAGCAACACAAACTAGGAGGAGCGTGGAAGATCTGAACGCATGAATTCATCAGAGAAGATAAAGATATTCCAGTAGAACCTAGTCTTAAAGGAATTATGAAATAATGCACAGGCATTTGATAAATGGATGAGGGGTCATCATTCTCCTGCCC
The DNA here is from genome assembly GCA_019425675.1 of Leucinodes orbonalis. Classification (NCBI taxonomy): domain Eukaryota; kingdom Metazoa; phylum Arthropoda; class Insecta; order Lepidoptera; family Crambidae; genus Leucinodes; species Leucinodes orbonalis. Next base: position 757 of record PQWD01011057.1, on the reverse strand, counting down.
TTATCCCATTACTTGGGTCGGCGCAGTATGTCTTTTTCTTCCATTCCTCTCTATCAGCTGTGTCATCACACAAACCCCTTCACACTCATATCCATCTTTACACAATCCATCCATCTTTTCTTTGGCCTTCCTCTGTTTACGCATCCATCTACATGCAGATTCAACACTCGCTTTGTTACGTGCCATTCATCCCTCCTCATGACATGTCCATACCAAGCTAACCGATTTCCTCTCAACTTTTCAGTCACTGGTGTTACTTTCAAGCTTCCTCTTACATACTCATTTCGTATCCTATCCATTCTCGTGACACCACACATCCATCTCAACATTCTCATTTCGTTTGCATGCAATCGTCTTTCATCGTTCTCCTTAACAGCCCAACACTCAGATCCATAAGATAAATGGATGAGGGGTATCTGATGCAAAATAATGGAATCCTTTGTTAATGGCAACTTTCTCTGCAATGGCTAAATTATATCCTAGTGGTTTACATGTAGCCATATTTTAAACAATTTCAGAGTTGATGATTCATTTTGTCCCTATCCAAGTGAGCTTTATCCAAATTATCGCAATCATTTGCTCGTTTGACATAATCTTACAAATATCTTAACTTGTCTTACCGACTATCTTTGTTAATCGTCATTTCGTAATTCAATCCTTACAATCAAACAGTTACATCAGACTTTCGCAAAACCCGTAAAAGCACTTTTGCACACCGCCTCTAACCTTTCGTGGTAATAAATTTCTCGATAAATAA
>PQWD01011055.1:0-78547 GCA_019425675.1 Leucinodes orbonalis | reverse complement strand
ACGAAAGTTTAGTAATGGCCATAACAAAAATATTTACTCATAACTGCTAAATGACTTCAGGAATAACTTCTTTTTAAAACCCTTTAGTTAGTTTGTCAATCTTACAACAAAAGGTGGGAGGTAACAGTAACATTGACGTGTTTGATGGCAATTTTGCCAGGTTGAAAACATTGACGTGTTTGATGGCAATTTTGCCAGGTTTAAAAGAATTATCAACAGTATTCACTTCCACTTCCAGTGAATTTGTTACGCTTAATATGTTCAAGTGGTTTTGCTCATAAATTTTTTCTTCTTTCTTCTCTTTCAAAATTGTATGGCATGAATTTTTTTGCTTTGTTAGTATTACTTTGGTTATGCCCACTATAAAACTTACGTAGCTGTGTGGTAAATTGCGGTAAATTACGGGTGAATTCGGTAAGTTGATGAATTCGCGAACATGGGCGTAAAATAATACAATTTATCTTCAGTTTAGAATTTTAGGAAAGTTTATAAGTTTTCTAGGAAAATTATCCAATTCACGGTTTTCGTTATTTTCTTGTGACATATTTATCGAAGTGTACTCAATGTTGAGTTTTAAGCTTCACTTTAGTAATTTAAATGTTGCATATTTTATTCTTTGTATTTTCAACGTCGTAGTGTTCACAGTCCAAAGTTCACAACGTTCACTAGCTGTCTCCCCTCCTCGTGTTGGGGGGCAAACTCTGGGGGCTCTGCGAGAACTGATTCACCATTTTACTTTGCATCATGTTGAGTAGTATATCCGAGTACTGTTCTATGAGCGACATCGCCGGATTGCCCGCTATGTTCGCCTCTGTAACAAAAATATAATAATAATAAAAATTAATATACACTGACATTCACACAGCGCCATCTAGCCCCAAATTTTTGTATCACCATCATCATCAGCTCATTAAACGTCCCACCGAGGGGCACGAGCCTGCCCGTATAGGGTGATTAGGCCTTAGCGTCAGATAACGTACATATATTTTCGAAATTCGAAACAATTGGTACGTCGGATCTACCTCAGACCTCCCGGGAAGCGAATTCCACACCATTGAGCCCGACGGTCTAACGCCTAACGCTAACTTTTGTATATTTTTTATCCGTTCTACATTTATAGTAAAATTCCGGGTTTAAGAAACCTAACCCTGTATACCGTCCCTCCCGTGTGCGTATAGGCCTTAGTATCCACGCGGGCCCAGTGCGGGTTGGCCGACTTCACGCATAACCTTCGAATTTCTTTCAGGCGTGCGCAGGTTCCTCACGATGTTTTCTTGCGCCGTAAGAGCGTCGGTAAACGTACATACATTTCGAAAATTCGAAACACGTACGTGGCGGATTTGAACCTGGCATCTTATAGATCGGAAACAACAGTCCACATCAATGAGCCACGACTATTTATAACTCAACAAGGGCTAAACGATTTGGACGAACTTGTGGGGAGGTAGCTTAGAACCAGGAGACGGGTATAGGATATCATGTAGGTCACGTATGTGGCAGAACCTCGGTCGTTGGAGCAGACGAGTTCTGAGTGGAGACGCGTCTCGCAAGCGAGCGTAGGACCGACTGCTGTGGAGGCTGGATGAGGAAAGATATCCGTGCAGAATGGGAGAGATCCTCTAATTTCGTTTAGATTATTATGATTATAAAAAAAAAGTATTAAATATTGTAAAATTACCGGGTATGAGAGACCTAACATCTGTTGTCTCGGGTGTCGGGCGCAGTGCGGCATTGATGGAGGATAATAACTGTTTATCAGTTGTCGGTCTCCTTCAATGCCGTTCTGACAAGGTCAGGCGTATCATTACCATCAGGAGATTCCTGACATCCACAATTATATTAGGTTAAATGAGGAAGCCAATATGAAATAGTTCAAAAACTCACCCTTAGACACTAAATGCTCAAGTTTCTGCCTTGCAGAGTCCACGTTGGGTCTTCCATCGCCGTCGGCAGAAGACAAAGAACTCAGCGCATCGCCGTTCTGAGTTCTATTCACCGCGGTCCTGAGTACTTTCTGAGTTTCCAAGATGGCCACCTCGAGACCTGTGCAAAATTCGAGTTAAACCTCTTAGCATCATCAGCATAACTATGGAGAGATTGGGCTGCAACCCACCACGTAGGGTTAATTCATTTGTTAGGGACAACAACAGGACAAACGTTAATTCTTCGTAATAAATTCGTAATCTATATAAAAATAAGTCGGTTTTCCTTCTGACGCTATAACTCCAGAACGCACGAACCGATTTCCACGGTTTTGCATTCGTTGTAAAGGTCTCGGGCTCCGTGAGGTTTATAACAAATAAAATTGCGGACAAAAATCAACAGAAAAGCGGGAAAATCTTTTTTCACATACAGCGACATCTCTGATACATAGCATGTACTACAAACCAATATTTAAGTAGATGGCATCTTATGATCACCAAACGAAATGTGACATAAAACGAAGCCATCTGGTGGCGAAACGGAGTTCGCTGGGTTTGCTAGTTACTTATAAATAAATACTCTTTGAATAGCTTTATTTTAATTATATCTACCTAAATATTTGTTTATTCTCAAACAAAGTACACTCGGCATTCAAACTGAGTTATTTGGACAAGTAGTTCTTCAGGTTTTTTTTAATTTTATACATTTCATACTTTAAAAGTAGGGGGGGATTGTTTTAACTTTGGAAGTGTCTCTCACGTGTTCAATTGAATAAAATTATATTAGACACCTTAGTATAATTATTCAAGAGCTATATTTGATACTCCACACGCGAACGATGATAAAAAATATTTTTAGAGTTCAATGTATGGGGAACTAAAACTCCCCAGTGGGGATTTTTGTACAGCAGTGGACGTAATATGGCTGCAATGATGATGATGGGGAACCCTAAAAGTTTTTTTTTCAAGTTGCTTGTCAAAATACCGCTATAAGATTTTGCGTTTGGAATACATATACTTACAAAGTCCACGTAACGGAAAGCGAAGCGTAGGCCGACCCCTAACCAGATGGACGGATGATCTGGTTAAGGTGGCGGGTAGCAGATGGATGTCAACTGCAAGGGATCGGTCCGCGTGGAAATCATTAGGGGAGGCCTTCGTTCAGCAGTGGACATAATTAGGCTGTGATGATGATGATGATACTTACAAAGTTAGAATACTATAGTACTTATAGTTTCGGAGAAAAAAATGGTGTGACATACGGACGGGCAGACAGACATGACGAACCTATGTGAGTTCCGTTATTTTTCCATTTGGCTACGGAACCCTAAAGGACCGCCAAGTAGGAGCCGAGTACGAGTAATTAACAGACTCTGGTAAATACAAACCGCTTATATCACCCGCCGCCGCCGATGCTGGCTCCCTCTGTAGGCTCGCGTACAACTGGACCACTTTGGCGGCCGTCCGCGTCAACTGTTCCGTAAGTGCGGAGCAAAGTTGTGACGACGACACTGCAACAACACCGTGTTCATTCACTTTTGAATGTTCAAATTATTTATTTTTGACGACCCATTTCATGTTGCTGTCGAAACGGCGACTGCAACACCAAGGGCTCTGGACAGTACAAACATTTGTGTGTGTGTGCATGAACATGTCTGTTTGTAATGGTCTGGGTGTTTTCTATGTATGTTTTTACAAAAACTATATATATAAGTATGTTTATACGTTGTTTTTTTTTTGTAATTATATACGTACATATATAAATAAATATATATATCTACTGACAATCACACAGCGCCATCTAGCCCCAAGTTAAGCGTGAAGCCTGTATTATGGGTACTAAACAACGGATAAACATACATGTATACATTTAAAAGTACCCATAATACAGGCTTCACGCTTAACTTGGGGCTAGATGGCGCTGTGTGAATGTCAGTGGATATTTATTCAGTACCTAGTTTAAAAAATATCTTTATAACGACTAGGGATTTCTTTTAAGTAAACGATATTTGTGTTAGATATCCCCGCTCTCCATAACAATGTTATTTTATGCAAAACAGATACTAATAATTACATATACATCATCATCAGCTCATATAACGTCCCCACCGAGGGGCACGAGCCTACCCGTATAGGGTGATTAGGCCTTAGTCGTCCACGCGCGGCCCAGTGCGGTTGGACGACTTCACACACAACCTTCGAATCTCTTCGCAGGCGTGCATGAAGGTTTCCTCACGATGTTTTCCTTCACCGTAAGAGCGTCGGATAACGTACATATATTTTCGAAAATTCGAAAATACATTGGTGTGGTGTTGACTGTCGCCTTCCTGGCGGAGGCTGAGGTTCAAATCCGACACGTACCAGTTTTCGAATTTTTGAAATATATGTACGCTCTTACGGTGAAGGAAAACATCGTGAGAAAACCTTCATGCACGCCTGCGAAGAGATTCGAAGGTTGTGTGTGAAGTCGTCCAACCCGCACTGGGCCGCGTGGACGACTAAGCGCGTCGTTAGTCGTCGAAGTAAGAGCGTCGGTGGCTAGTGGTGGACTGTCGCCTTCCTACCGGAGGGCTGAGGTTCAAATCCGACACGTCATTGTATTTTCGAATTTTCGAAAATATGTATGCGTTATCCGACGCTCTTACGGTGAAGGAAAACATCGTGAGGAACCTTCACGCACGTCTGCGAAGAGATTCAAAGCTCGTGCGAGAAGTCGTCCAATCCGCACTGGGCCTGCGTGGACGACTAAGGCCTAATCACCCTATACGGATAGACTCGTGCCCCTCGGTGGGGACGTTTAATGAGCTGATGATGACTCCAATATTGTTTGTATGCAATAGTTAACCTCCTGCGGCAATCGGGTACAAACAGACCCTGGCTGACCATGACAAATGCAATGTCAAAGGAATTAAGTAACAGTACCTGATTACTTAACAATCTACGCGCACCACTCATCTTGCTATCATGGTAAATAATTATTCTACACTCACAATTAGCTTCCGCGCGGGTTCGGGTTTGGTTCTCGGTCTGGACACGCCGCCCGTGAGCCGGCCGTCACTTCACGCGCCTTCGCCGACAGATCGCGTTCGCTACCGCTGCGGCCTGTAACAATGTTTTACATAGGTATAATTTACCTTTGAAACCTAGAATCCAGAACCGATAGATCAAGCATCCATTGCGGAGAAATCAAAATATCGACACCTTGAAATAGAATTCAAATCCCAATGGCATCATCATCAGCTCATTAAACGTCCTCACCGAGGGGCACGAGCCTACCCGTATACGGTGTATAGGCCTTAGTCGTCCACGCGGGCCCAGTGCGGATTGGACGACTTCTCGCACAAGCTTTAAATCACTTCGCAGACGTGCGTGAAGGTTTCCTCTCGATGTTTTCCTTCACCGTAAAAGCGTCGGATGCATGAATATAACGTACCAATTTGTTTTCAAATTTTCAAAGTTTGAAGTGAAGTCGGATTGGACAATCCGCACTGGGCCCGCCGTGGACGACTAAGGCCTATACACCCGCCACGGGGAGGCGAGGGGCCCTCGGTGGAGACGTGTCGTGTTAAATGAGGTGATGATGATGAATGCAAACTATTTAAGCAAATTAGTAGACTTTACAGTAGTGAAATATCAAGTGAAAATTAATTTTCTGTTCACTATTTAAGCGTGCTTTTTGACGTTTCTAAACTATAATTTGTATAGAACCTTTTTAATATGAAGACTTTAGTCACTCACCAAAAAGATTATCACTAGAAAGATGCTGCAACTTGAAACCTAAGTCTGCTGAATGTAGGCCTGAGTCCATCAGTGGACTTTACAATGTATTAACATTTTTTTTTCTTACCACAGCTGCTAAGTTGCCAATATTGGTCCAAATCCAAGCAGTGGGCTTGTCCATTCAGCAATCCTTGTCTGTACAAACCTGAGTCTGTTAGTCTTAACACCGAAGTGGCGTCCACTCCATATATGCAAATAAGCAGTGCATACCCTGTGTGTCCAGACAACCCGGAAAATCGATAACAGATTAAACGATTCCCACTTATTCCCATTTTCCTTTACAGATTTGAAACCATAGGCGATCTGCTGTCATCAACAGCACTCAATTTAATAAAAACGTTAATTATTTACTGTTTTTGCGATTCATTGCACTTACTTTGCACTCATGTCATTAAATAAACAAACTTACTGGATGCACAATCTCACTCAAAAAGTGTCCGCCGCAAAAATTTGCCCATCGCGTCGGTTGGGCAGAATTTTCGTTCATAATCACCTCGCTCGCTACATGTCATAGTGACATTATAGTACGCTCGTGACTATTAATTTTGTACCCTTTTAATGACGCGTTAAGATCAAAATTTAAATGAATAATTTTATGTCATAAATATGCCAATAAGTCAACGTATGTGTCAAGCGGCTCGGACATTACCGGGTATGCGAGACGTAACATCTGTTGTCTCGGGTGACGGGCGCAGTGCGGCATTGATGGTGGATAATAACTGTTTAGCAGTTGGTCTGCCGCTCTGTCATGGTCAGGCGTATCACTTACCATCAGTTGAGCGTTTTGACCGTCCAGTACACTTATGACATTAAAAAACATTTTTTGGTCTATTCTCCTTCATGCCGCTCTGTCATGGTCAGGCGTATCACTTACCATCCGGTGAGCGTTTTGACCGTTATGTTACATATGACATAAAACATTAATGTTCATTCTCTTTCAATGCCGCTCTGTCACGGTCAGGCGTATCACTTACCGTCGGGTGAGCATGCTGACCGTCCTGACATTTTTTGGTTGAGGTTTCTTCGTGATGGTGCATCTACTTAGTTTATTTATCAAAGCTTATACCTTGCTACAAGCTATATTATCAAAAGCATTGTCCCACATCCCACGCGTGGTCCGGTCCACTCACCGATCCTCCTGTGGTCCGCGTTCCCGGCCCTCGGCGGTCCGGGGCGGTCCTCCGCCTCCGAGCTGGACTCCTCGTGCCCACCGGTGGACAGGCACACTGGCGATCAGTGGGGATTAGTTAGCTGGTGCCGTGGACATTTTGGCTACTGTGTAGAAATGCTTGGGTGTTGTCAGCAATTTGTTATTGACGCGGTGAGGCTTACGTATTACATATAATTAAAATTTGAGTGTTTGTTTGTAATATTGAAAATAAATAAATATAGTTTTTTACTTCATGCATATGAATGTATACACGGAGCATACAACAGTGACATTTTTGTGTCTGTTTGTTCCGAGTTATCTCTGGAATGGCTGGACAGATTTGGACGGGACTTTTTTAGAAGGTAGCTGGTGTTATAAGGAAAAACATAGGCTCATTTTATTTTATAAAAAACTTGTGATAAATAAAAAATGCGCAGTCTGCGCTCTTTGATGTGACTAAACTAAATTTTCGGCTGTTTTTCTGCGGGAGAATACCGTACACCGCAGGTTATACCGCGGGGTACAGCTAGTCTAAACATATAAATACAATTGGGTATTTGACACTACTAATCGTTGACGCACTTTTTATGAACTGTCAAAAAGGAACAATTCCATATATTTTGTATAAGTTATATGTGACGTCATTGCTCACTATCATCAATTGACCTTAAATTTATTGGTTTCAGTGTATTTAAAAATACAACATTGCAAAAAAACAAAAGTGATCAATGAAACGTCATATAAAATAAGGTGCGCTTTTATAAAAAATAAGGTTTGGTATTTTATTGCGGAAGGTGGAGAATACCGAATTGGAGTATCTGTATACTCCACATGACTGTTTTTGCTACATACATTATTATATGTTTTGTCTACAATTTTTGTCGGTCTGTTTGTTTCGGCTTATCTCTCAAATGGCTGGACCGATTTTTGACGATACTTTCATTGGCAGGCAGCTCATGTAATAAGAAGTAATTGAAGACACATTTATTTTAGAAAAATATATGTATCGATTCTTATAAAATTTGTCATGAACCTCACTCCTTGGATAAAACTTTTTGCTACGTTTTACTGCCAGAGAATATCTCATTGTTACCACGCCTGCGCCTCACCGCGTATCGTGATCCTCGTTACCCGTATTTAATTGAAAATTATTAGTTTTAAAGTATTTTTTATTGTGATATCTGTTATTGATCAATCGCAAAGAGATTTTACATAACTTTTAGGGTTTTAAAATATCTTATATATCAATAGATTTGCTTCATATTTCAGGGGACATACTTTAAATCTCGAGCAGTTTCTTAACAAAAAAATGCTCACAACTTTACCATGTACAAGCGTCACTCACCAGAACTATAAGCATTGGCCAGTCCCCGTCTGCGAGCCGTGTTCGCGGCCGCCTTGTTCATCGAGCTGATGGTGGGCCGCATCAGACCCTGGGCGCGGGAAGGCTGCGCCCTGGACGGAGTGGGGTCCGACTCCGAGTCACTCTGCAGAACCATCATCATTCGGTTACCTATACGGTATCGTTAGCCTACAACGTCACCATTAAATCATGACTAAATTCATCTCATTCATCATCCTAAGGACCATAAAAAAACTTTATATAAATAGACTAGCGACCCGCCCCGGCTTCTCACGGATGCAATGCTGATACTAAAAATACTACAGAAAAATATAATAAGGATTAATGCCGTATTGGTTAAAATCTTTTCGAAAATTAGTCCTTCTTTGTCATAAAAAGTAAATGACAAAAAAAAATTGTGGGATATCCATAGGAGATAATCATATACCATGGGTTTCAGCCTGCGTTTGCAATGTATAAGCGAAAAAAATGAAATTATTTCCGACATCACATTAGAAACCCCAAAATTGTAGTATTTAGTGATATGTGTGTAAACATTTAAGTATATAGTTATGTTTTTAAATATAATGGATGGACCGACGACCAGCGGAAAACGAAACGAAACGAAAAACGGAGGACCTGGATATCTGGCGCAAAATAGGGGAGACCTATATCACTTCTATTTTTCCAACTTACCTGGTTATTGAGCACTCCCACACTAGAGCTTCTTGTCATATTCGACTTCCCGTTATACCGGGGTGGGGGTCGCACGAAACCACCGGGCGACTTGCCCGCACTCCCCGTCGAATTATTCGCTTGCGTTTGTTTCGATGACGCTATAGTTTGAATGGACATATTAGAAATTGTTCAAATTATCTATATTACACTAATATGAACAACAAACAAACTAGACGGATAATCTCACTCAAAAAGTGTCCGCGGCAAAAGTCTGCCCATCGCGTCAGTTGCGCAGCATTTTCATCCATAATCACGTCGCTCGCTACATGTCATAATGACTTAGTAGTGTGCTTGTGACTTTGTACCCTTTCAATAACGCGTTAAGGGTCAATATTTTTATAAATAGTTTTTTTTTTATCTTTCTCAACAGGCCAAAGCCGAAAGCGCTTTTTGTCAAGTATCAAAATTCATTATTGTGCTTTACTTTAATATTTTAAGTGTATTTTTTTAATGTATTTTTTGTATTCTTTTTGACGTTCATAAGTGCTTTTTGTAAGCCAAATCCGAATAAATTAATTTTGACTTTGACTTTATAAATATAATAATAACTATACGCATGTGTGTGTGTGTATCATCATCAGCTCATTAAACGTCCCCACCGAGGGCACGAGCCTACCCGTATAGGGTGGATTAGTCGTCCACGCGGGCCCAGTGCGGATTGGACGACTTCACACACAACCTTCGAATCTCTTCGCAGGCGTGCATGAAGGTTTCCTCAGGATGTTTTTCTTCACCGTAAGGCCGTAAGGTGTGTGTACGGTTCGGACATTTTTTGGTTGACGTTTTTTCCTGATTGTGCATCTTATTAGTTTACTGTGTATCGAAGATATTTCATCAAAATCACTATAGCTTAAAATGTCCACTGCTGATCGAAGTCCTCCCCTAATTTCTGTCAACCATATACCCAGTCAACTAGGCGCTCCTTCAACATCCTAAGCCGAAGTTCGAGACCTACTCTGGGACGCCCTTGTGCTCGTTGTATTGAAGACAGAGGCATTGCTTTTTTCGATCTGACTACTGCTGTTGGCTGCAGATGGCCTTTACAGCTTCACCGGGCAAGTGGCGAGCGCAGATGGCTCTCAGCCTCAAAATTTACACAACGAGCCTAAGGGCGTCCCAGAGTGGGACTCGAACCTCGGCTTAAGGCGTTGCAGAGCGGGAGGCATTGCTTGCCCGGTGTTGCTTTTAAGGCGAACAGCGACAAATCAAAAACAAACCTTGACAGTACAGAAATACAATCAATATTGGTAAAGCTAGCAGTATTAAAGCCTATAACTAACATATTTATAGACAAGACACATAGCAAGCATGCTTTTTAAAAGCGGACTCACATAACTCTTAAATTAATAGCATTGTATTCATACATGCTTTTAGTAAAACCTATTCATCACATGTTTGATTATGAGACTTCAGTAGCGCTTCATTTATTTATTCATTCTACTATCGTACTGTCTTACTATATCTCATGAGAAAATAAATCTGCATCTGTTTTCAACACAACCCCCCTTCCCCCTACTACTTTCTTTGCTGGATATCAAAGAATTAAAGTCTCCTCTCGACTTCTCTAAACTAAAGTCATTAATGGTAAAATATATCCATGCATAAAATATCATTATAACCATTCGAATTAAGGGTTAAGGTAATTAAAACGTCTTACTGGTTATTCATACTCATGCATATTAAAGATAAAAGTCTAACGGCTACCATGCTAAGTAATATATAATTACATTAATTCATTCTATGTAAGTCCCTGTAAAATATGCCTTAAGATACGACGAAAACATATCCCAACACCTTTCAAACTATACAACTACAATAAAAATACATCCCAACACCTATTTAACCGAAAACTCTGTAAATTTAGTCAACCCATCACCTTTTAACTTTTCCATTAAACATTCGGGACCTAGAATACTACCTTGAGGTGTCCTCGGCGCCGGTATAGGTTTCACCGCGAGGTCAGACAGTGAGATAGCTCGTCGCATGCCGGTCGACTCTTCCTCCTCGGACGTCGTGCGGTTGCGACTTGCTAACAACGTACGCGGGTTAACATGCGAAAATCGCCTTCTGAACGTATGTATACTGTGTCGAAAGCTTTCACTGGATCTAATACTGGTCTAATTAAGCAGCTGGACATTGTTTTTTAAGTACCTTTCTTGTAACTAAATTATAGTAAACTAAGCAAACAAACCTCCTGAAGTTTTTATACTCGGCAATCAAGCTGATGATAAGAAGTAAGTGCTAGCTGTGATATCGAAAAGGAACAAAAATCCAGTTCTAATTTTTTTATTTGCTAACTTTTGATGTATAAATTAAATGATTTCACTGCCTGTTTTATAATGTCTACGAAGATGGTGTAGCTACTAAGGTTTGTTATCTTTGCTTCATCGGAATCAAGCTTGACATTAAAAGTAAATACGACTTAAAGAAATTGGTCAGATTAAAGTACTGATGCAAACTGGTAAATATTAATCGTTAAAACATTAAGTTAATCAAGGTAACACAAAACACAGAATATACTCTACTAAGTTCTTTTAAGATACATCAAAAATACTTAATCCTATACATACGTCCAGAAAACAATAGGCGTTTAAGCATAAAACACTGATATATTAAAACACATGCAAGATCAAAAAAGAAAACTGTAAAACAACAATAAAAATCCAAAAACACATGCTTAAAACTGTGTAAATAAAATATTGTATAAAAAGCCATGATTCGTGATGGAATGTGAAGATATAGCGGGTGCTCTAAGTTTTGATTTATTAATTTTCAGGTATAAAGACAATTGTATTGCGCCGAAAATTCTTCACAAACCGAATCACAAATTTGAAGGCACAGTAGGATATTTTTTGGAGAGATAATTTAAAAAATAGAGATTTAAGAAGCTCATGAATTTTGTGAACTGTGACTAGGATAAATGTTACTTTAATTCTTTATCTCAAAATAAAAATTTACTCAAACCACGTATAGAAAATTGACAAAAATTTTAAAATGTCCCTTTTTTATAAATCTAATAAAACTAACAAATTGGAAACGCCAGCATCTATTAATAACTTTCGGATTACTTCCTTAGTTTACGGCTGATCACAGAAATGTAGAGTCAGAGAAGCGTCGGACTGAAGGAATGATAATCTAAAAGCCTTAAGACACTAGTAAAAGTTCAATACATTTATTTAACAATTCAAAAGCTTTCACAAATTATCCAGTCACATACAAAATCACGGCTCAAATACTCAAATGCCATAGAAAGCGCAACTCAACAACGACATTAAACCATGCGTTGCCAACCTTGTGGTGTAAATTTGGACGGCAACATCGGCGCCTGGAATGGTAGCCTCTTGGCCAAGCAGGTACCCCTTACGACACCCCCCGTGTATATAAACGGGCGTATCCTACCCACGCACGGTTCGTACGTTCTATTCTCCATACAAAGACGCGGCGTTGGAGCGCGCATCACTCTCCTAAACGGTGTTTTCGGACGGTTGAAACCGTATATGGACATACGTTTCGGCGAATTGTTACAACTAGAACTAGTAGTGGACGATTCGTAATTCTCGCTGTCTAAATGGACGTCTGTTTTAGGTATAACCATTTCGTTGTACACTCGCTGCTTGAGCGATTTAGGTGCGGGCGACAAGTCTTTCTTTGTATTGTTTAATTTGTCATCTATGGGACAAGATTCAGTGTTCAAATCGTTCCCAGCATCATTGCTTACTTCAACGCATTCGGACGTAACAATACCTATTTGTTCCGAATCTAAAATATCGGGCAGACTGAGATTGCGTTTTATTTCTTTGCCGTCCGAAGTAGGCTCAGTATCCGTCTCAGCTTCCTCTAAGGTAAGTGACGCAAAATTGGGAACTGTAGTCTGTTTTGTAGCCAGTTTCTCGAATTTTCTAGACAAAACTTTGACTACTCCTGTGCCGTCATTTATATTAGCCTTTAACGGTCTCATACGCCACTCTTTCAATATTTTCTCTTGCAAAATCTTCCTCTCCTCCATCTCGACCAGTTTATTTATAATCTCAATCTTTCTTTCTATATCTTTGTATTTCTTTATCTCATCACTTTCCGGTGCGATATTTTCCTTTGCCTCCTGAATGTTGCGACTATGGCCCGCTATTTGCAGATCCTTATCGTTTCTGGACAGTCTAGAATTGATTTGATCTTTCTTCGACTTGTACGTGAATTTATTATCTTGCTCAGCATAGTAATCCAAGGAATCTTTTGCGAAGTCATTGCTATCTTCAATGACGTCTAAAGAGTCCATACTAACTTCCTTCATTCTCTCCATCCTTTGCATGGCGTAGACTTCCAAACTGTCCATTTGCATTTCAGATTTATTCTCGTTTACGTCTTTCTCTTTTACAAACACGTCGAACGTCTTTTCTACACTGTCTTGCGAGTCGACTGGATTGGAATTATTGTCTTCTTGTTTTTTATTGGATAAGTAATTTTTATTCTGTAGCCCATCTAATTTCGCTTTATACTGAGAAGATATAGATGAACTGAGTGTAGATTTATCCATGCCAGCTTTCAGTCTGTTGTTAATTTTTACCGAAGACGTCCTTTTTATTGGTTTAGGTGGTTTATGGGGTACAAATTCCATTGTTATTTTAACGTTATTATTTTTCTGTGATCCCCTTTCTAGACTCTTCGTCACGTTGCTAAATTTCGTACCGTTCGCTTTTTCTTTATTTTGTTGATTTTTACTTATCTTTGTTTGTGCATTTTTCCTAATTTGCTCTTCGAATTTCTCCAAATTCTTTTGCACATGCGAATTCCGCTTTTCCATCAAGTTCTTCAGAGGATTCGGCTTAGATGCCGGTTCCAAGACGACTTCGAAACTACAGCTTTTCGATTTCACCATCGCATTGCTGTCGCAACCCGCCATTTCACTTCTGTACTTGTGTTTATCCACAAATTGCGGCTGTAATGACTTTGTATTCGCTGCATAATTCGTAGTATTCATTCTAGGTATTTCATCAGCGGGCTTTTTGTCTTTAGTATACTGCTGTATGTTATTTCCGTCGAAATAATACGCAATATTCTTGGCAGGAGGCGGCTGTTTGGACGCCGAGTCATATAGGCTTTTAGATCTGGTCACCGTCTTATGGCTCGAGCATTCGGTAGTGGGCACGTCAAAACCGAAAACTTTGCTATCCGGCGCTGAAGGTTTCGGACTTATACTGAGCGGGGGATCTCTATAATTGGGACTGGTGCCTTCCAAGTAATTGTTATACATATATCCGTGGAAATAAGGAACGTTGTTAGGACTGGAGCCGTAACTTTTCGATGTGTTTTCAAACTCGTAACAGCTCTTACTGTTTCTAGGCATGCCGGTTTGGTTTCTAATTATTTTCTTAGGCTTAGCACCTTCGAAGAGCATTTCTAATGGCGCACTTTTAGTATATTCCGAATCATCCGATAGCACACTTTCAAGAGAATTACAATTAGTTCTAGACAATTGATTGTCATTTTCTAAATACATTTCGTCAGACAACACAGACTCTTGGCTACAACTAGACTTCATATACTTCTTTTGATTCAAGAAGAAACTCGCGCTACTATGCCTATGATTCTCAAGATACCCCGTTTCATCTATATTCTCAAACGAACAATTCTGCGAGTCGTTCAAATTGTATCTACTGTCTGTAAACTTGGCTTGTTGGAAAGCGACTTCATTACCATATCTGAGGAATATCTCATTAGAGACACTCGAACAGTTTGAATTATCGCTTAGCACCGATTCGTTTGACCTTGTCACACATCTTTTGGTTAGCACACTTTGGCATCTGTACATACTGTTATAATTATTATTCATAGCGCCATTTTCGTCTAATATATCGTCTAAATTTGAAGGCATATTCCTTGGCAGTGTTGAGCTTTTTTGGCCTATATTCAACGGTTTCGCCGGTACTGTCGGCTTATCGCCTGCGTATATCTCATAATTAGAAACTGCTCTGCGCGGTTTCATCTTATTATGTTTCTTGCATACTTTCTTAGAGTACAATTTGTTCTTGCAACTAGCGTCTTGGCTCAAGCTGCAATCTTCTAATGAATCCGACGAGAAGTTGCCGTCTTCTTTCTCCTCAACCTCTTTAGTCGGCTGCAAATCTAGGTCATCGCGCGAATTAGGGTCGTACTGATCCAAATCACCATATTTCCTTGTGATTTCCGCTATCATTTTCTCTGTATCGCTCTTTATTGTGTCTACTATACTCTTTCCTGAATCCTTGAGCGTATTGTCCATACCCACAAAGAAGGATAGGGAATTCCTTTTCTTCGGATCAAGCGAGTTGGTTTGACCACGATTCTTGTTTTGATTGTTTTGCGCCACTTTGTCAGCCCATTTGCACTCCTCTGACACGGGAGACACTGGGCATGATTTGTAGTTCTTAAATATACTTCTATGCGGTTTCGGTTTTGGTTGCGGCTTGTCTTCTTTCAGATTCAAATGGAAGTTTCTAGGCGGTACTTTAGGAGGTTCCTTGTCGTCTACGTTTGGGAAGAGTCTGTTGAACACTTTCGATTGTACAGGCTTCTTTCCCATGTCAATTGTAAACGCTAACGCTTGCTTCTGCGGTGGTTTGTCTTTAAACACGACCGGTTTGTTGCCGTAGGGTGTGAAATTCATTGTTCGCTTTTCCTTATTATTTGGAGGAATACTAGCGTGCGGTGGTACGTACGGAGGAGTGTCGTACTCTGGTATCAATTTGTTCAGATTGGCGGGGATGGCGTAAGGGTTCCTATTTCGATAGTCCACGCCCTGGTAAGGGTTGAGACTATCGAAGAAATTCGAATTTAAACTGTCCAGATTTTCCTCCGGACATGGGGGGTTAAGTCCTGGTTAGCGTGGTGGGAACACAATAGAAACGGGTTAGTTTAGCGATACATATGATATTGGAAAATCGGAACAACGGCTGCTGGTTTCATTATTACATAACCCTTTAACCGTCAGGATTACGGACTCTGCAAATCAATTGTTTCTGTTGAATTTTATTTATGTTATCGTGTACAGGACGATCAAGATGCTCACCTAATGGTAAGTGATACGTCTGACCATGATAGATCGGCATTAAAGGAGACCAACAATTGATAGTTTGACGACCTATTTGGTGTTGCGGTTGAGAGGTCGGCTGCAACACCAAGGGTTCCGGGTTCGATTCCCGGGCAGTACAAACATTTGTGTGCATGAACATGTCTGTTTGTAATGGTCTGGGTGTTTCTATGTATAATATGTATGTATTTACAAAAAATATACATATAAGTATATTTATCCGTTGTTGAGTATCCATAATACAGGCTTCACGCTTAACTTGGGGCTAGATGGCGCTGTGTGAATGTCAGTGGATATTTATTTTATAGTCAGTTATTATCCTCCATCAATGCCGCACTGCGCCTGACACCAGAGACAACAGATGTTAGGTCTCTTATACTCGGTATTTTTACTAGCTACAGTGTCTTCGTCCCGAGTCCCTAAGTATCATAACTTACTTTTTTACCAATTATTCTTTGTTTTTTGCTATGTTCAAGGCTGAAAGATTTGACGAGAAATAAAGTATTTGCCAGGTCAATTAGAGACGATATTACTATGAACTTTATGCCACAGCAATCCGCTAGTCGACACCACTAATCGTTAACGTACTTTTTATGAATTGTCAAAAAGGAACGTATCCATATATCTTGTATGAGACTAGTGATATATGACGTCATTGCTCACTATCATCTATTGACCTTATATTTATTGGTTTACTGACTTAAATGACGACTTGCAAAAGGTCGCTGGTGGAGGCTGAGGAATGCGGACGGATGTCTGGTGCAGAATTGGGAAGACCTATGTCCAGCAGTGGACTGCGACAGGTTAAAGATAGAATAAAGTAAAGTAAACCTAACCTAACCAATTAAAAGTTTCACCATGGCAGACCTAGCAAAGGTAAATTTCCTTGTCCCACCATTCATCCCATGTTCTACTAAAAGTATTATCTGCTTTAAACAGATTAGATACTTCCGTACTTAAGGTATTTATTAGCGTTGGTCCGATTTTTCTAAAATACGTAATGTTAATGATGAAGCACTCATTAGCAATGTATGAGAACGAATTATGCCAATTGAGGGTACAATGTATGATATAGACAATAAATTACTATATGTCACTGACGCGGAATATACGTATTAAGTATTTAGGTTTAAAGACATTTATTCTCGCAAAAAAAAAGCCACTTACATGAGAACATGAATAACATTTGTTCACATCAGCTTGCTGACATGCTTTCTTTCTTACGTGTTTATTTTTTTTTATTATTTTCGCATAATTGCATTTGTGGTCTAATATTTTTTTCTTTCTTTCATGCTAAATTATTTAATATTTGAATAAAATGTTGGGAAGCCCTTAACATCTTAACGAGCCTTATATATTATAGTAATAATTAATATACCAAAAGTGGTATGATAAAGAGCGTTCAATGTATTATGAATTTTCTGTTACATTTGAAATTATATTCCGTGCAAATAATTCTACCTGATTAGCCACTGCTTTTCCTTATGTATTTATTATATAACATCAATTAAATTTTAGACCCTTAACCCTTTCACCACCAATGACGCCTTAAGGCGCCAGACACAATAGGTTTTGTGTTGTGCCTGGATTCCCGGCGTTCAATGGGTTAAATGGACAATGGGAAATTATATCCCATCATTTTGAACCTTATTCGTTAGGCATACAGGTGAAAATTAATGAAAATATTCGAAGTACTTTAACCGATTTATGGTGAAAAATATTATATTGTTGTCAACTTTTTTCTGTTTTATAATTGTATTTAAACATTTTCTTGTAAGAAATAAATGTTTTTATTCCAATACATTTTCTTAACAAAATCACCTCAATTGACATAATCCATGTCTCGCACACGTTTCCAAGCAATACAAACACTACAGTACTAACCGTAAGGTCTACTATTGCTCGGCACCATAGAAACCGGTCGAGCACGACGCGAACTATCTTTCTCCGGTATATAAGAAAGATCGTTGGTCGATTGGCTGGATTTCAAATTTGAACGGAACGCCACCTGAAATATATTAAAAAAAAAATAAGTTTAATGTGTCACCATCATCATCAGCTCATTATACGTTCCCACCTAAAAGCACGAGGTAACCCGTGGCGGGTGTATAGGCCTTAGCCGTCCACGCGGCCTTTTTAATTTATAATAACAAATAATATGATTCTGTACAAAACACAAATTTGTGAATAGAGTAACTACTGAGTTTCTTGCTGGATTCTTCTCAGTGGAAAACTACCGTCCGAACCAGTGGTAGCTTCATTTGACATTCATAAGTGTTCTGTAAGGACACAAACTGAACACACTTTTTTATTTTGATTTTGTAGCAGGTATAAAAAATAATTAAAAATAGCTCTCACGTTTTCAAGCTGCCGCCTCGTCTCCAGTATCCTACGGTTCAGCTCCTCGCGGCGTCTCGCAGCCTCCGGGTCTAGATTCTTAGACGGAGTCCTAGGCGCAGGCGCGGGTGCCCGCAATAAATGCTGCGCTGACAGCGAGTTATTTCCTATAGGAAAACATTTAAATAAATATCCACTGACATTCACACAGCGCCATCTAGCCCCAAGTTAAGCGTGAAGCCTGTATTATGGGTACTAATACAACGGATAAACATACTTATACACACTTTTTCTGTGAATACATACATATTATACATAGAAAACACCCAGACCATTACAAACAGACATGTTCATGCACACAATGTTTGTCTCGACCATTACACCAAATGGGTCGCCAATAGATTCTGTTTGTGACCAAGTCTTAGGATGTCTATTCTTACACATATAATTCCGTGCGTTCGTTTGTCACGTGAAGCCGTCGGCCCCGACTACAACCTATGTATAGTCGTTAACACACAACAATCTGCATTGGGCCCGCGTGGACGACTAAGGCCTAATCACCCTATACGGGTAGGCTCGTGCCCCTCGGTGGGGACGTTAATGAGCTGATGATGATGTAGACACTAAAGTCATCATCATCATCATCATCATCTACACTACAAATACACTAAAGTCACTTTGCGCTACAAATACACTAAAGTCACTTTGCGCGATTCCTTGTTCGATTAGAACTATGCAGGCTGAATCACCTGATTGTCGGAAAAAATGATTCCGTGCGTTCGTTTGTCACGTGAAGCCGTCGGTGCCGGCTACAGTCTTAGTATGGTAGTCGGTAACACACAACAATTCGCATTGGTACCCGCGTGCTGGGTTACGGACCAATCTTCATATTAGAAGTTTGGTGTTAGGCACCCTGCATAGGGACCTTGTAGACTGATGATGATGATGATGATTTATTTACCATTTTAAACCATTAACATTATGTTACAACATTTAAAATATACAGTATGGTTGTAAAGAACCGTCAAAATATGTTTAGTAGAAAAAACGCCAGGGTTGAAAAATACTTGGTATCCTAAAAAGGCTCTTTTCGTATATATATATATAATTATATATATATATATATATATATATATATATATATATATATATATATATAATATATATATATATATATATAATGATATAGGGAGCAAACGAGCAAGAGAGACACCTGATGGAAAGTGTTCATCTCCGCCCAGGGACAACTTTTGACTGCAACATGCTGTCATAACCCAATGATATTCTGTATATATAAAGGTAGATACGCCATCCGTGCCTCAAAAACGAACCGCCGAAGAGAGTACAGTTTGTACTCTTTTGTTTAGGTAAATGTGTTCGAAATTCGAAATGTGTATGTGTCACTGCATTCGGACTTTTTTAGATTGTTTTGTAAGCATATCACGAATCCACATTTTTTACATCATTGTTATAACCCAATATAATATGGACTTATTGCTGATTAATAGCATTCTTCATTCTAGCACATTTCCATATTTTTTTTTACATTGTAAGCATTTTGCTCTTTATTAATTCATTCTTTTTTTTTATACTATAACAGGCAAACGAGCAAACGGCTCATCTGATGGTAAATGTCACCGCCGCCCATGTACATTTGCAATACAAGAGGGCACTGAAATGCGTTGCCGGCCTTTCATTCTACTTTCACCTCAGTTAGATTCTGGAACTCGCGGAAACCTAAGTCTCGCTATGAGAAATAGGGTAGTCAAGTAAAGGTTATTGTATTTTAAACAATAATCTTGTGTGTTGGACAAAAACATTTTTTTTTAAGACAATCTGCGAATCTTTTAGAATTTTTGAGCCTCATTAAGACTGAACTGAGGCCCAAAACGTTAAATACTAATGTTAGACGAGTTCCACTTACCAGCATTCAAATTGTTGTCCATCTCAGCCCCGGACAAACTGTCGAAGGCCGACTTGAGGTACTTCTCCCTCGACCGACCAGGTCTATGGACTCGCACGACCCGGAGAGTGGGTTCCTTTCGGTATTATCCCCGGACGGTGTTGATACCTTGAGAAAAGCAAAGTCAAAGTCAAAAATGCATTTATTAAAATAAGGCTTCACTTATAAACGTCAAAAATTGCTTTAAAAACATTTAAAATACTAAAGTAAATACAGAGAGACATATGTATATACTGAGCTTAGCCGAATCGAACTCAAATTTTTTAAATTGAAATTAATCTTTTATTGATAATTTTGAATCGTTTTTACACTTTTTATAATATTCGTTACAGAGTTTTGTCAATTACCTACAATAAACTTAACTTATAAATATCTACTGACATTCACACAGCGCCGTCTAGCCCCAAGTCAAGCATGAAACCTGTACTAAACAACGGATAAACATACTTATAAACTTTTTTTTGTAAATACATACATATCATCCATAGAAAACACACAGACCAATACAAACAGACATGTTCATGCACACAGATGTTTGTACTGACCGGGGATCGAACCCGGAACCCTTGGTGTAATAGCCGACGTCTTAACCATTACACCAAATGGGTCGTCAATCGCCTTTCCTGGTACAAAAATACTGACGTATCACTAGAGTAACACTGTTTTAAGATATGGCGGTAACTCCCCAGTCGTTTACTTAGTACCACCGTAGTGACAGATATCGTCCCGTGAAACAGGAGTGTTATGCACTTGTGTGTTTCGGGATGAGGGCACTGTAACTCACATTACCGGCTATAAGAGACCTAACATCTGTTGTCTCGGGTGACGGGCGCAGTGCGGCATTGATGGAGGATAATAACTGTCTATCAGTTGTTGGTCTTCTTCAATGCCGCTCTGACATGGTCGGGCGTATCACTTGCCATCTAGTCGACATCCTGGCCGTCCTGTTAACTTTGTAACATAAAAAGTCGTATACTCACCTCGTCATCATCAGAATCGTGTCCAGAGCCGCTGAGGGAAGTCCCGCTGGGAGGTATCTCCAGTCTGGGCGACTCCGCCTTCCATCGCTTGGACCGTCGCACCGACTGCCTCAGCTCCTCCGCGTCCATCGCGTTCACCATGAATTCACTGGGACAGTAATGCTTAGAATAAACCTCTATAGACATTTAGAGAGACTATTAAGTCCCAATTCTCAATGAAGAAGGAACTTTGTATAAGATTTTTATTCTTATTAAGAATTACATGGAAATTCTCTTGCCATGAGAACATAAAAAAAATATATTTATAACTACAATTTAGGATCAGAAAGTTGAAGCAGCAGTGGGCTGGTCACGTATGTGGCAGAACCTCGGTCCGTTGGAGCAGACGAGTTCTGGAGTGGAGACCGGGGCTCGGCAAGCGTAACGTAGGACCGAGGAACCGACCACTTGTCAAAGTCAAAGTCAAAAACATTTATTTCAAATTAGGCTTACAAAAAGCACTTATGAACGTCAAAAAATATACAAAATTATAATAAAAAACGATTAAAATACTAAACTAAAAAAATGAGTTTTGATGCTTTGAAAAAAAAAGCGCTTCAGGTTTGGCCTGTTGAAAAAGAAGCACTCAAGAAAACTCAACAGTGTAGCCTTTTTTAAAAACATTTTCATTTTCCTTAATGTAACAATATATCATAAACACTGAAATAGCTGAGCAGTTTAAGACCACGGATTTTTATCACATACATATTCGTCACTATTGACGAACTATTGTAGTACCCTTTTTTAGAAAGGTGTTTTTTTATTCTAGCTTTAAACATGTGTATAGGTAACTCGACAATATTTTGCGGTACCTTATTGAAAAACTTTATACATCTTCCTATAAAAGATTTACCTACTTTATGTAGTCTCAAGTCTGGAACAGCAAGTTTGTTTCTATTCCTCGTATTAAAATTGTGTGAGTCACAATTTTTTTAAAGGTATGATAGTATTTACGAACGTAAATTAAATTTTCACTTGTCATTCAAATGTCAACTTGTCATCGGTCATCTAGTGCCAAATGGGAGAGATTCATGTCCAACAGGCATTATTTGCTGAAAAGGGGACTCCGGCCTCTAATTATGTAAACGTATTATTTAACGAAACAAAAATGTGTTATTATTACAGTGGACTTGAGCGTCGGTGGCTGAATGGTGTCGACTCCTACCGTGAGGGCTGAGGTTCAAAACCCGCCACGTATAAGTGTTTTCGAATTTTCGATATTATATGTACGTTATCCGACGCTCTTACGGTGAAGGAAAACTTCATGATGAAACCTGCGCACGCCTGCGAAGAAATTCTAAGGTTGTGCGTGAAGTCGTCCAACCCGCACTGGGCCCGCGAGGACGACTAAGGCCTAGACCTTATCCTTAGGCTCCCCTCGGTGGGGACGTTTGATGCGCTGATGATGATGATGATGACAGTGGACTTCGATAGGTTGAAGAGAGAGATAACTCACCCAGGCGTCTCGTCTTCCTTATTGCCAGGGTAATAGGTAGGCCGGTTCCTACTTTCCGAGGACGAGGTCCTCTCCCCGTCGGAGATGTCTTCTATATCGCCATCATGCTCGGTCGACTCTTGATCCTATAATCAAACATTTAAATAAGTCTACAATGAATATATATATATATATATTTATATATATATAAGTTGAAGTGGCAGTGGGCAGGGCACATAGTGTGTAGAACCGATAGCCGATGGGGCGGAAAGGTTCTCTTGTGGCGTCCGCGTAACGGGAAAGCGTAGGTTGACCCCCGATCAGATGGACGGATGACCTGGTTAAGGTGGCGGGGAGCAGATGTCGACTGCTAAGGATCGGTCCGCGTGGAAATCATGAGGGGAAATCTTCGTTCAGCAGTTGACATATTAGGCTATATATACAAATAATAAAAAAAAACCATATGCAAAAACCAAAAAAAATGATAAAACAATCATCCAAACACACCTCGTACTTGAAACTGCCCAATGACGAATCATCGGTGTGGTGACGGGTGCGAGTCTCCGCGACACGGTTCTGACTCATATTTATGGTCACCTATCATAAAAAATAAAAGCAAAATCAATAAACAAATAAAAAAATACATGTCTTTATCTAACCATCTCGATTTGGCAAAAGTCTCTATTAAGATCTAACCATTTTAAGCGTATTTTGTGAGGACTAAATCAACATAATTAAATCATATGAAACAAAAACAAACTAATTGGTATATAGCTTAAAACCATTGACAAAATCAACTCAATAAATGATGCATCCTGCCGAGTACCGTTGGAGGATTTGACGATCCACAGATTTAGTAGTTAAATTTCGAATTTAAAAATAGTATACTGTCTTAAAAGTGGGTCTGGTAATTTTTAATAACCATTCATTATGTTATTACTTTCATCATTTAAACCACTCATGTGTTAACGCGTGATAAACAATATAAAATCATTTTAGCTCAATAGCTACCTTAAAATCATTAAAAAAAACTAAGGGAACCTAAATCTGACTTATTCCATGTATCCAACAGACACAATAGGGATGATGACATTTTTTTTTGCTATTATATCGATGGACCGCGTAATAATAGAAACATTGGTAAAAAAATTACTCCGTTAACATTAAACTCAGAGATATTCCAATTCTCAAAAACACCTAATGGACTTTCCCAAAAACGCTTCATACAAATAGCTACCTAGTTATGACGTCACGCCTCAGTAGTTAGTTTGCATAGTTTGGGAATTTTGTACTACATCTATATTAAGTTTTGCTTTTATTAAAATGGTTTCACTGCAAAAGTTGCTTTAATCCATGTATGTGTTATCCATTTGTTAACACACTTTTGACAATTAATGTCCTTTAAAAATGGACTTGCCCACCCAACTTTAAAGACTAATAAAATTCATAAAACATGAGTTTTCGAGCTGAGAGTAAGCACATTGTTATATTTAACCCAGATTTGTAATAATATGAAATAGTTCTTACGATTCCAGGACCCAGTCATCATGCCTATTGGTTTGAAATTATTTCGGGTATCATGCCAA
Organism: Leucinodes orbonalis; assembly: GCA_019425675.1. Lineage (NCBI taxonomy): Eukaryota > Metazoa > Arthropoda > Insecta > Lepidoptera > Crambidae > Leucinodes > Leucinodes orbonalis. The sequence goes on along the minus strand of PQWD01011055.1, from coordinate 54,212 downwards.
TGTCATTTCTTTCTTTGTTGCTTCTATATTCTTTACTGTGTATTTGTTTTTTTTATTTTCTATAATGCTATGTATATGCTGAAGCTCTTAAGACTTTTTAAGTGTGACATGTAGTGTTTTTGTGGGAAATAAACTTTTTTATTATTAATGGTGCAAAGCATAATTTTAATTTCTAGTTAAGCTATAACCTTAAAAACATTTAGATATTTTGGAAAGCTGATCAATAAGGTTCCAGGGCGTTTTGGTGACCGCTCGAACATCTCTAATAATTCTACAGGATGCATCCTAGTCATGTTGATATTGGCAATGCCCTGCTACCCCTGCAAGATAGGTCTGCTGGATTTCATACCCTCCCCTGTCTTCCTCACCCCCCTATGATTTTTAACCTTAAGGGAACAGGACCGTAACCCATGACGCTTGATCATGTCGATTAGTGCGTGTTGGCAGGTGACTATAGCATCATCATCATTCAATAGTCTCATTCCACGTTAGGGTTCATACATTCCCGCCCAGCATTATTATAATTAGCTATGGTGAAGATACGTAGATAATGCAAAATGTATTATACTTTAATTGCAATACATAAAGTAGAACTGATTCAATTTAAAACATAATTCAAATGATGAACGCCAAAAACAAAATTAAACATTACCATAGAATAAAGAAAATTATAACAAAACTATACAATATAGAGATGAACCCATCCCTTTTTAAATCTATTGTATCAAAAATATTATGAATATCATAAAATTAATAAACAAACATACAAATCAAATTAATTTAATTGTACAAGCATGTTAGTAAGAATATAATTAAAGCGTATGCAAGGGTATTAATAAAAATGAATGTATATCACGATATAAGCGAACATACATGAATGATTTATACCATGGAAAAGCTATATTATCGTTTGATTCAATGAAGCATTATTTTTTACAAGTATATATTTTCCCTCGTTTCTTTTTTAAGAGTTGGCAACGTACTCCTAGCTTTATCTGATTAACGCTCCATTTTTTGCCAATAAACGGGACGATCCATTCGTTCACCTGGTGGTAGACTTGATACTGAGTCGTCAGGTAGGTACCACCGCAGTGCCAAATATCTTCCCGTAAAATACTATGCACTTTTGTGTTTCGGGATGAGGGCACTGTAGCTAGTGAAATTACCGGGTATGAGAGACGCAGTGCAGCATTGATAGAGAATAATAGCTGTCTATTTGTTATTGGTCTCTTTTAATGCCGCTCTGTCATGGTCAGGCGTATCATTTAAATCAGGTAGCGTTCCGACCGTCCTGTTCACTTGGTAATATAAAAAGTGATTCGCCTGATCATAACAGATGCAGTGTCGAAGAAAATAAATAAGTAATAAACATTATTTTTTACCCTCACTTCCCTGTGTCCGTCACCTATTCCTATTTAACCTATCGCAGTCCACTGCTGGACATAGGTCTCCCCCACCTATAACGACAAAAATAGGTTTCCACACAGCGTATCTCTTCGCAGGCGTGCGCAAATTCCCTCACGACGATAAACGTACATATAATTTCAATGAGACATTGGTACGTGGTGGGATTTGAACCGGCACCCGCCAGATCGACAGGCAACAGTATTTTCTTTTGTATTATAAGTATGGTAAATAAGCTTTATCTCCTACCCAAACGTATTACATAAAAAAACATTTGTAATTTGACCAAACTCTGTAAAACTTATTATTGAAAAGAGTAACCCACGAGTTTCTTGCCGGGATCTTCTCGTTGGATGGCAGCATTCCGAACCGGTGGTAGTCATTAGATTTAATAAAAAATTATATATATCTGTTTTGACGATTCAAAAGTATCTGTAAAGATTTATTTGAATAAAGCATTTTTCAATTTCAATTTCAAAAACAAAATGAAAATGAATGAAATACACAAGCTAAACAAACACAGGCTAAACAAACACAAGCTAAACAAAACTCAAAACATAATGCAAACTAAAAAATAAGGAATAAATTAAAACCTTCTCGACCCTGGGCGATATTGTCAATATGTCATATGTTTTCCTCATTGACGCGTCAAAATGGCGGAATAGGGCCTCGACGCGCGGCAGTTGACTCAAGTTGAGCGATTTCGGCCTCTATTTGCATGAGAATAAACACCATAACCATATGCTGATAGTTGTTGGGGCGGATGACTCGAGTAAGGGTTTCGTCTAGATATAATTATTCTAAAACCATTAAATATATGCTATTAAATGTAATTATAATAAAAAAAACAAATTTGAACTCGATAGAAAAATATCTAATATTCACAGTTAATCAGAGATACTCTAGTAACAATATTTGTTTCTCAATGACCTAGGTTACCTGCCATCTTGTTAAACAGTATCACTTAAATATAAATTCGCCTTTTCAAGTACTAATATGGCAAATTATTATTATACTAATATTGTTTTAAGAGATGGCAATAAGCTGGTTTTGAGAGTGATTTAAATAATTAATATATGCATATAATACTATATAAAAAGCATTCACACAGTGCCATCTAGCAAAAATTGTAAGCTAGGTGCTTGAAATATGGGTACCAAGTAACCATACATACACACATATATACATAGAAACACCCAGACCAATACAAACAGACATGTTCACGCAAATGTTTGTACTGAACAGAGATCGAACCCTTGGTGTAGTAGTTTTTGTTCTGTTAATACAAAACGCACACAGAGCGTAAATTACTGTGCTATTTCACTAGTTAGGTTGGGACATTGCAATTACTTTTGAAGCCACAAAACTAAGGCATGTGTACTAGAACGAGACTCAAGCATTGATATTTACTTAAATATAGTTAGAAAGGGACGCCGCTATTTATCGTGTACAGCGCTATCTCTTTCAAACTCAATTTAAATAAAGATCAACGTTGAGTCTCGTTCTAGTACACAGGCCTTAGTGTTAATAAAACTTTTGGTGTAAATAAAATTTTGAAAACGCTTATTAAAAAAAATATGTCACCAAACTCGAATCATCCAGTATAAAAATAAACAAATTAGGAGGAAAATTAATTCAAAAATAAAACCTAATGAAACTTAATTGTGTTGATTTTTAGGGTCGCTTTCCATAACAAGCCTAATAATTTAAATTAAATATTTTTCATTCAATTAAAAATTTAATTTCATTAGATTTTATGAATTTAAAAAATAATTAATTAACAAAAAAAAACTTTGTAAGTACAATATTTACATTTAGACATAAGTAATATTTTGAAAACCATCACCAAATAAATATAAAACCACAACCGTTTGTGAGTGATTAGACAACACGCGTTTAGTGATAAAACAAAATAATGTTACGCTTATGTTCAACGTATTCATATTGTAGAAAATTTTAAAATTTGGTATTTGACACCACTAATCGTTGACGCACTTTTTATAATAATAATCTTTATTTCAGGTAAGTTGCACCCATACAAATTCATCAATTCACCAAATAAAAACAAAATGAAAAATTATACAATTATCACTTATACAATATTAATAAAATACAAATTTTTGATTACATCCCGATAGGTTTCAAATTAAATTCGAAGAAAAATAGATATAAATAATAATAATAATAAGGAAGTCAACATAATTACTTTATAAATTAGAATTACAATTTAAATGTCAAAAATGTTTAAAGATAAGGTACAATTAACATTAATAACTGATTTTTTTATTTTTATGAACTGTCAAGAAGGAACATTCACTTATATTTTGTATGAGATTTTTGAAATGTGACGTCATTACTCACAATCATCAATTGAACTAATATTTATTGATTTCAGTGTATTTAAAATACAATATTGCAAATAAACCAGAGTTATCAAAGAAACGACATATAAAATAAGGTGCGATTTATAAAAATAAGGTTTGGTATTTTATTGCGGGTGGTGGAGAATACCGAATTATGTGGAACAAGTAGGTGTCTAAATACACGTATAATGATTTTCGCAACCCCCATTAAATATTTGTGACTAGCATACTAAAGCCCGTATTCCAGAACGAGACTCGGCATTGATCTTTGTTTGAGTTCAAAATGGATAGCGCTATACACGATAAATAGCGGCGTCCCTTTCTAACATTTTAAGTAAATATCAACGACTGAGTCTCGTTCTTGAATACAGGCCTTAGTGTGTATCCACATTTTGAAACACATTACATGCATTAATTTTATGCATGTATTTGTATATATATATTTTTTGAGATTTTATTATCGTTATTTTGTTTCAAATTTATTATCATTTTTATTGATATATTATTTATAGACAAATATACATAGTCATCATCATCATCATCAGCTCATTAAACGTCCCCACCGAGGGGGCACGAGCCTACCCGTATAGGGTGTTTAGACCTTAGTCGTCTACGCGGGCCCAGTGCGGATTGGATGACTTCACACACAACCTTGAATCTTTCGCAGGCGTGCATGAAGGTTTCCTCACGATGTTTTCCTTCACCGTAAGAGCGTCGGATAACGTACATATATTTTTCGAAAATTCGAAAATACATTGGTACGTGTCGGGATTTGAACCTCAGCCCTCCCGGTAGGAAGGCGACAGTCCACACCACTGAGCCACCGACGCTCTTACATAGTGGAGAACAGTAAATACTTTAAGAAACATTATTATTTTTTGTATAGTAAACTGTATTACATAAAAGGGTATTGTAATATTCTAATACTACTTAATACGATATTGTAATTAGTGACATTTAAGGCATCATTTTGACCAACAGTATTTTAAATTATTTATTATTGTTAAATTACAAATCTGCAAAATAATTATGTTGACATTTTAATCTAGATTCGCTATTGTAAGACGATTTGACTGTTTCAATATAATTGAGATTTGTTTCAATTAAAATTAGATATGTATTTCAGACACAAAGTAAATAATTTATAAATACATTTAAAAATATGTTTCTTTTGCACTAAATGCACTTTCACTATTAAACCCGCTATTAATATATAACTTGATTTTTATTTTGTAGTATGCTCCAATACAAACCTAATTCGTCCCAAACATACAAATATTATTACGCATAATACCAATGAACATGTTGAACATAAACGAACATCCCACATAGTCAAAGTCAAAAGTCAAAGTCAAAAACATTTATTTCAAATTAGGCTTACAAAAAGCACTTATGAACGTCAAAAAATATACAAAAATATAATAAATAACGATTAAAATACTAAACTAAAAATTTGAGTTTTGATGCTTTGAAAAAAAAAGCGCTTCAGTCGTGTTCAAACATCATTGATCATGGACATTAACTTACCTGTTTCACGGTCTGCTGACGCTTCTCTATATAACGCGTGTCCGTGCCACTGTCCAACGAGCTATCTTTGGAGCCGTCGGAATCTCGTTTCTCTGGAAATAGAGACGAAAATACTTCATGATCATATTTTATTTATTTGCTGAAAATGCCGGCAACGCATCTTGTAGCTCCTTTGGTGTTGCAAATGTCCATGGGCGGCAGTGTTCACTTTCCATCAGGTGATATGTCACCTCGTTTGCCCCCTATACTTAAAAAACAAAAAAAAAAATTTTGGCAAACACAAAAAATACAGTTTTAGTCGTCGGAGTCGCGTGTCTCTTGAAATAGAAAAGAAAAACGGTGAAGGAAAACATGAGGAAACCTGCGCACGCCTGCGAAGGGATTCAAAGGTTATGCGTGTGCGTGTCCAACCCGCACTGGGCCCGCGTGGACGACTAAGGCCTATACACCCGACACGGGTAGACTCAGGGCCTATATACTTCATGTTTATATTTTTTTATTTCTAATAAACACAACAGGGGTAACCGCAATCTCTTAGAACAGTATTGTTATAATGAGACGTCAGCATTATTGTACCAGAAAAGACGAAGTAATATTATTGTAACACTGTTTTAAGAGATGGCGGTAACCCCCCAGATTACAGTTTTTTATTTGTGCTAAATTGTATTCTTAAGAGTGTGTACACGGCATGATTATACGGATTGTCTTTGACAATCATGAAAATACAAACATTTATAAAGGAAAGCCGAGCAAACGGCTTATATGATTTTGATCTATCGTTAAAATAGTCAAATAGTTTTCATTTGTCTATAGAACCATAGATTGTGTTAGGAAAAAAATATCAAGTGAATTAAAATATTTTGTACAAGACTGTACCTCCACAAAATGTAGGGAAAATTCTAACTTTTTATTTTCGAATGAAATGAGCTCAAATTTATTTTCACTTAATTAAGTTCGGCACAAACTTGAAACCGAAAATCGTAGGCGTTTCGGAGATATTTGAAGTTTACAAATGTTCAAGCCATCATCCTCACCACGTTACCTTTAATATCTCGGTAACCTCTTGAGTACTATTTCTCAAATTTGGCATATCATTGGAACTATTTCATGACTATTTTTTGGAATCTAAACCAATTCGATAGACCTTACCGTTTGCGTGCAACAGAGGTGAGGTTACAGCTTGAACGTCAAGCTGTAATCCTTTGGTGAGGATTACAGCTTGACGTTCAAGCTATATAGCCTATAGCTATATCTCCGAAACTAAAGTGGTACTATTTTTTTGACTTGTGGTACTATTTAGTACTATTTTTTAACGTTGTCAAAATTCGTTTTAATTGCGATTTCAAATATGAGGATTACAGCTTGAAGAACACCATATCTGGCACTGCGGGTGGTAACTACCTAGACGACTCAGTATCGAGTTACAAACAGAGGAATTACACAAAAAAAACCGAAAACATTAATACAATATAGGATTATGATGATGACGAAGACGATGATGATGATAAACTGAACATACCTGCAGGTGGATGGATGCGTGTGGCCCATTTCCCCCTGGCCGGGGGTTCAGGCGCTGGCGACTCGGCCGATGCCAGGTCATCACCCAGACTCTTCTTCGCCCAGGAAGGCAGCCTGCCTATACGTAACCTGGCATACAAACATATACATTTTATATATATAGGTTTTTCCATTAAATATCATCATCATCAGTTCATTAAACGTCCCACCGAGGGCCACGAGCCTACCCGTGAAAGGTGATTAGGCCTTAGTCGTCCACGCGGGCCCAGTGCGGGCTTTCACGACTTCACGCACAACCTTTGAATCACTTCGCAGGCGTGCATGAGGGTTTCCTCACGATGTTTTCCTTCACCGTAAGAGCGTCGGATAACGTACATATAATTTCGAAAACTCGAACACATTGGTACGTAGCGGGATTTGAACCTCAGCCCTCCCGGTAGGAGGGCAACAGTCCACACCATTGAGCCACCGACGCTCTATATATAATATAGTAGTAGTAAAACACTTAAAAGTACACACAAAAAAAACGAAAAAGTAACATTAACACTAGTGTGGGCAAAGGCGGCCTTATCGCTGCAGCGATCTCTCTCAACCTTTGGGTAAGGAACAAAGCCGGAAAATAAAGGTAGTGCGTAAGTAAAACTTCATAAAAGTAATTATGTAATAACTTTAGTGAAACATATACAACTCACGTGTAATCGGGCACGAGCGGAGTAGTGAGCGCTCTGTCCTCGTCGGCGGGTCCCAGCGGCGGCGAGCCCTCGCGGCCCGGGCCCGACACGCCGTTCGCATTTATCTTCCTGTTCACACATTCGAATCCAATTACATTAATGTTCATTAAATATAATTATATCCACAGATATCCATATATCAATGTATGTGTGTATGTGTGTTGTGTGTGTGTGTGTGTGTGTGTGTGTAAACATGTGAATGAGTGTGTGTATGTGTGTACACATGTGAATGAATGTGTATGTGTGTACACATGTGAATGAGTGTGTACAAATCGATGTTTGTGTGTGTGTTGTATGCGTGTTTGTATATACATATATACGTGTGTATGCTTGTGTGTATATTTATAAAAGACCCTCTTTCCGTGTCTGTGACAATGTGCCCATATATTTATACGCGTCAAATCCCCCCTTGTATCTGTAGTACCCACTTCCCGGTACCTCATGGCTTCTTGCGTCGAGTTTTTGTGTATGTGTATATATACACGTGTGCATGTGTGCGCATATGTGTTTGCTTGTATAATTTGTTTGTCACGAGCCCCTATTTCCAAGTCTGTGTCAATATCCCCATATACATATTTAAACACGCATGGTGACCGCCATGTCGGTGATCTCATGCGATATTACACAGCATTCAATTCAAGCAATAAAAGGCTCTGTTGAGTTTGCATCTTTCACAACAGACCAAAACCATTGAATCCAATTTTTTCCAATCCTCATACTCTATTTTCAGTTTTACTTACATATTTAAAATGTTTCATATTGTAACTCGACATGATGACTTGATCTGGTTAAGGTGGCGGGTGGCAGATGGATGTCAACTGCAAGGGATCGGTCCGCGTGGAAATCATTAGGGGAGGCCTTCGTTCAGCAGTGGACATAATTAGGCTGTAATGATGATGATGATGAATGATGATGAACTCGACATGGATTCTGTCTTTGATTGTTATAATAATTGACAAACTACACATTTCAATAGTGACAGTTTGGAATTATTCAACTGTACGTGTGAACGTTTGTGTGTGTATGAGTGAATACAAATTGATGTTATGTGTGTGCGTTTTGTGTGAGTATGTGTACGTGGTGTGTGTGGTGTGTGTGTGTGTGTGTGTGTGTGTGTGTGTGTGTACACGGTTGGGTGTGTATGCGTGTGTGTGTATGTGCGTCTCAGTGTGTATGTGTGTGTGTATGTTTGTGACTCATTTGTGTACTCTTTTGTGTGTATGTGTGTGTGTATGTTGTATACTCATTTGTGTGTGTGTGAGTGTGTGTTTATGTGTGTAAGTGTGTATATTGTGTACTCATTGTGTGTGTGTGTGTGTATGTTTGTTGTACTCATTTTGTGTATGTGTGTGTATGTTAGTGTACTCATTTGTGTGTGTGTGTGTGTGTGTGTATGTTAGTGTACTCATTTGTGTGTATGTGTGTGTACACACGTGTGTGTATATGTATATTTGTAAGAGCCCCTCATTCCGTGTCCGTGTCAATATCCCCATATATTCATAGGCGTCCAATCCCCCCTGTTATAGCGGCCCCAGGCCCCACCTCCCGTGCCTGAGGGCCTGCTGCGCGAGGCGGGCCCGCATGGTGACGGCCATGTCGTGCGGCACGCGCCACACGAATATACACCCGTCGCCCGACGCCGACACCAGATGCTGGCAGTCCGGCGTGAACCTGCAACCGACAATAATGATAAATATCCACTGACATTCACACAGCGCCATCTCATCATCATCATTACACTCTAATCATGTCCAAGGGCCTCCCCTGATGATTTCCACGAGGGCCGATCCCTAGCAGTTGACATCTGCTCCCCTTAGTTAATGACAAATGGTCCGCATAACATTTTGGCTTTCTTACTATCAGTTTATACCTACATTAATATATCGATAACATTTTACTGCGGGAGAATATGTTATACCACGGGGATAAAAGCGATATCCGTAATATTTAAATGAAGCTGACACCCTACATTACCATAGGCTACGTTATACTGCGAGTAAATATTTTATACCACAGGGAGAAACTAGTTAAAAACAATACATTATTACACAACTTACTTCAATCCGGTAACAATCTCGGAATGCCCATACATGGTCGCCATACATTCACCGGAGTAATAGTCGTACACGCTCAATATCTTGTCTGTACTCGACGTCGCTAGATATATACCACTGTTGTCTAGCGCCACCTGGCGGAGTGACAAGACAACAATAAAATAAAAAAATATCCACTGACATTCACACAGCGCCATCTAGCCCCAAGTTAAGCGTGAAGCCTGTATTATGGGTACTAAACAACGGATAAACATACTTGTATATATTTTTTTTGTCAATACATATTATACATAGAAACACCCAGGCCATTACAAACAGACATGTTCATGCACACAAATGTTTGCACTGCCCGGGAATCGAACCCGGAACCCTTGGTGTTGCAGTCGACGTCTCAACCGCAACACAAAATGGGTCGTCAAAAAAAATACAAATACATACATACATGTTATACACAGGAAACACCCAGACCATTACAAACAGACATGTTCATGCACTCAAATGTTTGTACGTGGCGGGATTGAAACCTGCACCCTCCAGATCGGAAGGCAACAGTGCACACCAATTAGCCACCGACGCTCTTATTTATTTATAATTACCAAATATTATTTAAAAAAATAATTTATTCTTAAATCCCGCACTCTAAACGAGTGTTGACACGATTACATTGAACTAAAAAAACATTATTTTCAAATCAAAGTTAAAATGAGAGCGTCGGTGGCTCAATGGTGTGGACTGATGCCCTCCTACCGGGAAGGCTGTGGTTTAAATCCTGCCACGTACCAATGTGTTTTCGAATTTTCGAAATTATATGTACGTTATCCGACGCTCTTACGGTGAAGGAAAACATCGTGAGGAAACCTTCATGCACGCCTGCGAAGAGATTCGAAGGTTGTGTGTGAAGTCGTCCAACCCGCACTGGGCCCGCGTGGACGACTAAGGCCTAATCACCCTATACGGGTAGGCTCGTGCCCCTCGGTGGGGACGTTCAATGAGCTGATCATGAAGTTAACAAATGTAAAGTGATATAAAAAATTAAAACGCCCACCAATTTAAAAAAAAAACAATGTCTATTTATGGGTTAATATGACATAATTTGATATATTATTTAAATATCTTTATATTGTAAATAACCAACCTTTATGAGAGTCCCATCTTCTGCCGTCGTCCCTCGGAAGGTTTTCGTATGACGGCCCTGCACCGCACTGTACACTCTCACATTCCTATCCTGCAATCGAAGTCCAAATAAAAAACTATTCATTAAATTTAGTCTGAGAAGAAAACCTTTTAAAACTTAATGGAATATCAAATTGTGAAAACATTGTTGATTTCTGTAAAAATACATTTGTTGTGTTTATATAAGTGAAACTGTATTGTTTGTTTCTAAAATAAATACGTTAACGTCAATAGAAACAAAAATAAATAAATAATTATAAATAGTAAACATCCACTGACATTCACACAGCGCCATCTAGCCCCAAGTTAAGCGTGAAGCCTGTATTATGTGTACTAAACAACGGATAAACATACTTATATACATTTTTTTTTGGTAAAAACATACATATTATACATAGAAAACCCCCGACCATTACAAACAGACATTTTCACGCACACAAATGTTTGTACTGCCCGGGGATCGAACCCGGAACCCTTGGTGAAAATAGATTTTAATCGTTGATACATATATTTTTTCTTTTTTTCGTCACTTTCAACGTTAATAAACATATTAAATTTCTCCAATAACCTGGCACGCGGTGAGGATATGCCTGCCGCCCGCGTCCACTTCCATATCGTATAAGGTCGTTCGACCCGACACGTTCTGACCTCTTGCGAACTGGTAAGTGCCGTCTTGCGCCTGAAACATTTACAATACAAAACAATTTTTAAATAAAAGTGAACAGAAAAATGTGTTGGTAAGCCGGACAACTCAACAACGTCTGGACAAATTTTACCATTTTAAGTGTATCACCTTATACGGGTAGGCTCGTGCCCCTCGGTGGGGACGTTTAATGAGCTGATGATGAAGTGTACGGTCGCGACAGTACGAACGGTCAGTGATACGCCTGACCACTGACTTAATGAACACTTTGAAAAAAAATATATTTACTAGGTAGTAGACTCGATATCGAGCCGTCTAGGTAGGTACCACCGCAGTGTCAGATATTGTCCCGTGAAATAAGAGTGCTGTGCATTTTTGTGTTTCCGGATGAGGTGATAAGCTAGTCACAATACCGGGTATAAAAGACCTAACATCTGTTGTCTCGGGTGACGGGCGCAGAGCGGCACTGACGGAGAATAATAACTGTCTGTCATTGGTCTCGTAAGAGCGTCGGTGGCTCAGTGGTGTGGACTGTCGCCTTCCTACCGGGAGGGCTGAGGTTCAAATCCCGACACGTACCAATGTATTTTCGAATTTTCGAAAATATATGTACGTTATCCGACGCTCTTACGGTGAAGGAAAACATCGTGAGGAAACCTTCATGCACGCCTGCGAAGAGATTCGAAGGTTGTGTGTGAAGTCGTCCAATCCGCACTGGGCCCGCGTGGACGACTAAGGCCTAATCACCCTATACGGGTAGGCTCGTGCTCTTCGGTGGGGACGTTTAATGAGCTGATGATGATGATGATGATGATTGGTCTCGTTCAATACCGCTCTGTCGTGGTCAGGTATCACTTACCATCAGGTGAGCGTCCTGACCGTCTTGCTCACTTCGTAACATAATGTAGTCGCCGACGTCTCGAACATTACACCAGATGGGTCGTCAAACATGAGCGTTTACTTGGGCTCAGGGTGAAATTATCCCCCCCCCCCCCCCCCTCTCTGGTATTTTTGTTTATTTATTTTATTTATTTATTTAAAGGTATGCCAACAGTACATATACTTAACTATGAATATCACAAATATTTTAATTAATGTTCTAGTACATGCACCAATTACAGGCATCACAACATTCTCTAGTAACAAAGAGCAACAACAAGATAACAAAGAAGTATTTAATATTCCAATACAAAAATAAAACTATGGAAATAAAGACTGCTCAGCAGGTAAGCTTAGCAGTTGTCTTTTGAATTTCAGGTAGGTGTCGTGGAAAATATCAATTTTTGGGAAAATTTTGTTTAAATATATTAGAGCCTGGGTGGCTCAAGCGCCCCAGCTTGCCCCAGCTGTTTATCTAAGCTATCGAGCGCCATCGTCGCGTGTCCCTGTAGGACCGCACAGTCCCTCGCGTAACCGGCGTGTGGCGGGCCGCTTCCCCCCAAACGTATACTAGGTGACCTAGCCCTCCCCCTGCAACGCCCTCGAGGTTCGCGTCCCACTCTGGGACACCCTTAGGCCCGTTGCATACATTTTCCGGTGAAGCTGTCAAGGCCACCTGCGGCCAATAGGAATAAGTCATTCCGAAAAAAAAAAGTTATAGTGTTTTTATATTGTGAGTTTATTTATAGTAAACTCACCGTCTTCAATTGTCTAAACAGTATAGTCTTGTCGGCGCCGCAAGACACCATCTGCAGACCACCCCCCGAGTTGAGGAACCTCACCGCTGTGATGGAAGACGAGTGCTCGTCGAGAGTCTGCATGATTTGGTAGCCCTGGGGATAATAATAAATAATAATAAATTGTGTTTATTCATCATCATCATCAGCTCATTAAACGTCCCCAGTGCGGGTTGGACAACTTCACACACAATCTTTGAATCTCTTCACAGGCGTGCATGGAGGTTTCCTCACGATGTTTTCTTTCACCGTTAAGAGCGTCGGATAACGTACATATATTTAACGAAAATTCGAAACTGACACTTTTTTCAACTTTGGAAGTGTCTCTCGCGCCAACTATTAAATTTATAAAAAAATATATTAGCAACCTCGATATCATTTTTCAAGAGCTACACATTGATACCCCACACGGGGTTTCAATCTTTCAAATTCTTGTTGAGTTTCATTTCCATGTATGGGAAACCCCAAAATAAATAATCATTTTTTAAGTTTCTTATCAGAACCTAATAGCGGTTCACAGAATATACTACAAAGTTTGAATAGTGTTGTGTTTAAAGTTTCGAAGAAAAGTGTGTGACATACGGACGGACAAATAGACAAGACGGAATTGACGAATCTGTAAGTGTTCTTGCCATTTGGCTACGGAACCAAAAAAGCATATAATCGAATTAAGTAACCTCCTTATTTGAAGTCTGATAAAAAATTAAGGAGCATCGGTGGCTCAATAGTGTGGACTGCCGCCTCTCTACCGGGAAGGCCTAGATTCGAAATCCGACACGCACCAATGTGTTTTCGAATATTCGAAAATATATGTACGTTATCCGACGCTCTTACGGTGAAGGAAAACATCGTGAGGAAACCTTCATGCACGCCTGCGAAGAGACTCAAAGGTTGTGTGTGAAGTCGTCCAACCCGCACTGGGCCCGCGTGGACGACTAAGGCCTAATCACCGTATACGGGTAGGCTCGTGCCCCTCGGTGGAGACGTTAAATGAGCTAATGAAAAAATGAATCCGATTTTGTTTCGTCATACCTGGTGAACCAGGAACACGTGTATCAGGCGATCCCGGGAGGACGAGGCCAGCAGCGCGGGTTTGGCCGCATACTCCACGCACAGCACCTCGGCGTCGTGCGCCTCCAGGCTGTGCAGCAGGGCGCCGGCCGCCGCGTGGATCCATATGTTCCCCGCGCGGTCGCCGCACGCTATGTGCTGCCCGTCCGGGGACACCTTTACGCATCTGTTCGGATTCAATCACAGACTTCCCAATACAGGAGATGGGGCGAGCCGCGTTTAAAGTGCGACAAATGTAAGCTCAACGAGCATACACTGGCTGCCAGTTTACGCTCTGTGAGACGAGTCAACACGAACGAATATTAGAAGAAATTACCATTTTTTTCCCAAAATGCCATCCTGTGCAATTGTAAAATGCCATCATCGCAATGAATCAGTAAATTTACCAAGAAATATAATAACTTTTCACAGGTAAGAACCGAAAAGAAATTGCGACACTGGGACTGCCTATAAATTTGGCGGCTTGTCCAGTCTAATTGTATATTCGGATGTCTGTGGATTCAATATACATATTGTTACAAATTGACGCAATTAAAATGACATTAAATATGGCGGCTAATATGTGACGTTAGTCCACCATAGAGTATAACATGCGAGTTGTCAAATAGCAAAGAGTCTAGTATGTTCTAGATATTTCGCGAGCTATGTAGAATGACGTCGACGCTTCGAGCTCAGCGGCCGGACAGGTATATAAGGCGGGCCGACGGGTGCGCCGGGAGTCTTGTGTTCTACTCAAGAGCGAACGAAGAGCGAAATACCTGCGACTACAAGGAAGAAGCGAGTGATACAGCGATATCTAAGGGAACGTCGAGTGTGATATAACAGTGTGAAGAGTTAACGAGTGATTATTGTGCGTGCGTGAATTGATTTATTAGTGAGAGTGTAATTGTAATAAGTGTTGTGTGTAATTTATAGTGATTAATTAATAAAGTGTGACCGTGTTATTCTTCGTGTTTGGCAATAATTTCCACTTGTTGGCATTAACTTCGGGTTTGGAACCCCAGCTCGTAACAATATGTTCATAATTTTGCTATGTTATTACCTAGGCTAGGTGGCAGACTCGGTGTAGGCAGGAACCACCGCGATGTCAGATATCGTTCCGTGACATAGGAACGATTTGCACTTCTTTAATATTGCCGACTCAGTACCGAGTCTACCGCCTTGTTGAAGGTTGAAGAGAAAGTGTCAACCCTATCAAATACTACGGTATATACTAAAACCGTAGACGCTCGCAAAAATTATCATTCACAATATAACAATAATTTAATTCTAATAATACCAAATCTTAGTATGCTCTAGCCTTTACCCTATAAACGTCTATAAATATTTATATTTATAAAATTACGTCTATAAAAATTAACAAGAACTTAACCAATTATTAAAAACAAAATTTATGAAAATACTGAAAGAATGTCTTAAAAAAAGAGCTTTTACAAAATTAATTAATATTTAACTGACAAAGAAAAACACAATGACTGAAGTAGTCCAGAACTTACATACGTAAAACACAACGTAGGCACAAAGAAAATGTATTAATAGTATGAAGAAAAATATCTGCCCTCTCAATTCCATATTGGTGTAAAGGTCCTTATGATCATCATCATCAGCTCATTAAACGTCCCCACCGAGGGGCACGAGCCTACCCGTATAGGGTGATTAGGCCTTAGTCGTCCACGCGGGCCCAGTGAGGATTGGACGACTTCACACACAACCTTCGAATCTCTTCGCAGGCGTGCATGAAGGTTTCCTCACGATGTTTTCCTTCACCGTAAGAGCGTCGGATAACGTACATATATTTTTCGAAAATTCGAAAATACATTGGTACGTGTCGGGATTTGAACCTCAGCCCTCTCGGTAGGAAGGCGACAGTCCACATCACTGAGCCACCGACGCTCCTTATGATATTCATATATTATTATGTATCTTGTTTATGTATGTAGCATCCGTTGTTTAGTACCCATAATAGCCTGTATTATGGGTACTAAACAACGGATAAACATACTTATATATTTTTTGTAAATACATACATGTTATACATAGAAAACACCCAGACCATCACAAACATGTTCATGTACGCAAATGTTTGTACTGTTTGATCGAACCCGGAACCCTTGGTGTTGCAGCCGACGTCCCGGACAATATGACTACACATCTACAGAATAGAGCGTCGGTGGCTCAATGGTGTGGACTGTCGCCCTCCTACCGGGAGGGCTGAGGTTCAAATCCCGACACGTATCAATGCGTTTTCGAATTTTCGAAATTATATGTACGTTATCCGACGCTCTTACGATGAAGGAAAACATCGTGAGAAAACCTGCGCACGCCTGCGAAGAGATTCAAAGGGTGTGAAGTCGTCCAATCCGCACTGGGCCCGCGTGGACGACTAAGGCCTAATCACCCTACACGGGTAGGCTCGTGCACCTCGGTGGGGACGTTTGATGAGTTAATGATGATGATATCTACAGTGGCACGTACCTCACTCCGGTTTTGTCGTCGTACGATTTCGCCTTGTCCTTCTCGTTGTTAGCGGATAGGTCGACGTCCTTCAGGAATTTCAGTTCCGGATCTATATATATCACTTTACACAGCTCCTGCGGACAAAAGGAAAATATGAAATCTTGCCCTCTCTTGTTAATTTTACTTTGTGAGATTGATGAAACTGCCTGGATGACATCGCTTCAAATATAAAACCGCCTACATTGCATAATTTTCTTTCAATTATTAAATAAATATCCACTGACATTAACACAGCGCCATCTAACCCCAAGTTAAGCGTGAAGCCTGTATTATGGGTACTAAACAACGGATAAACATACTTATATACATTTTTTTTGTAAATACATATTATACATAGAAAACACCCAGACCAATACAAACATGTTCATGCACACAAATGTTTGTACCGGCCGGGGATCGAACCCGGAACCCTTGGCGTTGCAGTCGACCTATCAACCGCAACAACAAAATGAGCCGTCAGTATAGTTAAAAAAAATGTAATACTCACATTAGTGTATATGTTGGCACCACCGGGCGGTTTCAAATGCCACGCCCTGACCGTGTCGTCGCTCGAACACGTTAGAAAAGTGCCTTCAGGCAACACCGAGTCCCCGCCCACCATGTCCACGCCCCATATACACGCCGAGTGGTATAGCGCCGAGTGGGATTTGCCCACCTGTGGATAACACGGTTCATCATCATCAATAAATAATTAAATAAATCATCATCAGCTCATTAAACGTCCCCACCGAGGGGCACGAGCCTACCCGTATAGGGTGATTAGGCCTTAGTTGTCCACGCGGGCCCAGTGTGTTATGTTATGCGTCGGATAATGTACATATATTTGTACGTGTCGGGATTTGAACCTCAGCCCTTCCGGTAGGAGGGCGACAGTCCACATTATTGAGCCCCCGACGCTCACTAACTATATAAATATCCATTGATATTCACACAGCGCCATGTAGCCCCAAGTTAAGCGAGGAGCTTCTTTTTAGAGTACTAAACAACTGATAAACATACTTATATATATATTTGTAAATACATGCTGTTCTCTGCCATTATAAGTTGGTTGTCTGGAAGAGATTGCTATTTTATAATAAGGCCGCCAATTGTACCTTTATCCTGTGCAGAATCTTGTGAAGTATTGTATTTGTTGTGTGCAATAAAGAATTATCTGTCTACTGTTAGACGGAAAAGAAACGACCAACGCTACAAATCCCTAATAACATATAATAGTCACAAAGAGAATAACATACGAATTGTCAAATAGCAAGGAGTCTAGTATGTTCTAGATATTTCGCGAACTATGTAGAATGACGTCGACGCTTCGAGCTCAGCGGCCGGACAGGTATATAAGGCGGGCCGACGGGTGCGCCGGGAGTCTTGTGTTCTACTCAAGAGCGAACGAAGAGCGAAATACCTGCGACTACAAGGAAGAAGCGAGTGATACAGCGATATCTAAGGGAACGTCGAGTGTGATATAAGAGTGTGAAGAGTTAACGAGTGATTATTGTGCGTGCGTGAATTGACTTATTAGTGAGAGTGTAAGTGTAATAATTAGTGTTGTCTGTAGTTAATAGTGGTGAATTAATTGTGTTACCGTGTTATTCTTCGTGTTTGTTAATTATTTATCCTGAACCCCCAGCTCGTAACAATATTGTAACACTAAGATTTAATCTATTAATAAATGTTATTTATAGTTAAAGAATCATTTAATATTACATACATATTAAACATAGGAACACCATAAAAATTCATTACAATCTATAAAACAAGTTGACACGCACCCGTTTGATGTCTCTCACGTCCCAAACGTACAAACTGTGATCGTTGTAGACGCAGGTCAACTTGTGGTTCCTGGAGTCGTAGGTCAGCGCCACCGCGTCGGGGTACCTCGCGCCCGCCGGCGGACTGTACATGTGGCTGGGGACATAGTTAGACGACATTTATTTATTAGGTTTTTTTTTATTAAAATTTACATCTACAGACTCATGGTCCGTACTCTTTTTAGTTTAAGATTATTTTGCAAATTAATTATTATGATATTATGTTAGTGCTCCGCGCATGGGGCAAAAGAATTTAAAGGGGGAATGGGATAACAGTCAGAATTAAAAAAAATATTTACATTAGGTAAAGGTGGGTGAATTATAAAAAATAAATGAATGAAATGACTCTCTCTCTCTATTATATATTTATATAATAAATAGTAACAATAACTCTTACATTTAATTTATTTATTTATTTATATGATTTGATTTATTAGGTTTTTGTACAATCTCTCTCTCTCTCTCTCTCTTCAACCTATCGCAGTCCACTGCTGGACATAGGTCTCCCCCATTTTGCGCCAGATATCCCGGTCCTCCGCTTTCCTCATCCAGCTTCCACCAGCGACCTTCCGCAAGTCGTCGGTCCATCTGGCCGGAGGGCGTCCTACGCTTGTGTACAATATTACTTATAAACAAAATACATGATAACCTTAATAATTAATTGCCACAAACATTTAAAGGCAAACACCGCATGCATTTTCATCTTAGTAATAAAGACTTTATTAAGAACTAGCTTTTGCCCGCGGCTTCGCTCGCATTAAATTCGGGATAACACGGTACTTTCATTTATCACTATACATAGGATTTCCCCTCCCTCCAACTTTAAAGGTTTCGGGGTCAATTTCAGATTTTTTTAGCAAAAAATATGTTATAGTGAGCTAACCTCAAAAGATAGACATATGCTGTCGCGGACTTTTTTGTAGACCTTTAAAAGGAGAACAATACTCTCATACATGACTTTTGTGAAACTTTAACCGTTTACTCAGCGTACGCAGCAGAAGCTCCAAGTATGAAAAAATACCCCCGATTTTGAAACATTCTTCTTTGCTGCTCCGCTTCTATTACTCGTAGCGTCATCACGCGTTATTTATCGAGAAGGCTATGTCTATCATCATAGACTATAGCCTTTCTCGATAAATAAGCATCTAACACTGAAAGAATTTTTCAAATCAAACCAGTAGTTCCTGAGATTAGCGCGTTCAAACAAACAAACAAACTCTTCAGCTTTATATATTAGTATAGATAATACGCTTAATAAATAAAGTTCCCCGTGAAGTGAAGTTACATAGTGATGGTCGTCCAACATCTTGTTACAAAACTTCTTTGGTGAGTCGTAGTGAACATCGATTATGTCACTATATTCACTAACCAGGGGGGTAACCGCAATCTCTTAAAACGTCAGCATTTTTGTTCCAGAAAAGACGAAGTAATATAATTGTAACACTGTTTTAAGAGATGGCGGTACCCAGCTTAGACAGTCTAGCTATCGGGGAGATAGAGCCAAATTATATATTGTAACATGTGATTAATAAACATGCTATACGCCGTTGACGTAGTTCTTATTTCAGATAGCGTAACAAACCTTCACTTAAGTTTCAATTCCTGGATAGAAGCTTTAGAAACAAATGGCTTGAGAATCAGCAAAAAAAAATGTCGTGCTTCTTTGATAATAGTACTAAAACCAATCACATCAAGTTATCCATAGAAGAAAGAAAGATGAAAAAAAAAGAGAAAGAAGAAAGAAAGAGAAGAAGAAAAAAGACATCATTTATTTATAGAAAACACACGACTACCGACAGTTGATGAATTTAAATATCTCAGCTTAATTATTAGCAATAATGGCAACATTTGCAGTGTTGTTATTTATAGAACAACAACAGGATGGATGAAGTGGAAGGAGCTTACTGGCCTTATGTGTGACAGAAAAAAAACCTAAAAGTAAAAGGACACATACAAAACAGCTATTAGACCTGCTGTCCTGTACGGGGCAGAATTCTGGACAACAACAACACAGGATTTAAACCAACTGCACACTACGGAAATGCGAGACAAAATTCGAAATTAATACATCAAGTGAAGTTTCAGAGTAGCGTTTTCTTAGTTAGTTATTTAGTCTTCTTTCTAAGTTATCTTGTGTGAGATTGCTGTCTAATTTGACATCTTACTTTCTCGTTCAAAAGGCCAAGTTATCAGCGGAAAAATTCTCGACATTGCCATCGTATTTTCAACCCTTTGCCGTGGTCGCAAGGCCTATATCCCCTCACCTGATACTAGTGCCCTGGACGACGTCAACGCCCAGTTAGTGAGTCCGCGGCAGTGTAGTCACATCATATACACCTCTCTAGAGATTCCAGTGTCCTGGAACTTACTCTTCTCTATCCAAAGACTGGTAGAAAGTAGTCTTATTTCACTTACTTTTGACCATCTTAACACACTCTATGGACGAAAAAAACATCTCTTATATAGCGCTTGTGTCCTAGTACATAATGCTTTACTTCCTGTCAATTTTACACCAATTAAAAACTTGTTGCTTGTTTGCCTAATACACGCAACCTTTATACTATAAGGATCTTACCAATTTAGCGATAGAATTTGACCTTTTATTCTCTCATGTTATCCTGGTATGTTTTGTTTTCTTAGTTAGTTATTTGTCTTCTTTCTTAGTTATCATTGTGTGATTGCTGTCTAATTTGACATCTTACTTTCTCGTTCAAAAGACCAAGTTATCAGCAGAAAGAGTCTCAACATTGCCATCGCATTTTGAACCCTATGCCCATCGATTCAAGGCCTACACCCACTCACCTGATACTAATGCCTTGGGCCACGTCCACGCCCAGCTAGTGAATCCGCGGCAGTGTGGTCACATACTGTAGGGACTCGGCACAGAAACACCGTGTCATAGAGACACCTTTCTAGCAATTCTAGTGTCCTGGTACTTACACTTCTCTATCCTAATACTATGAGGTACGAACAACTCTTTTTACTGCTTTTTTGACTACCAAACACAGTATATGGAAAAATACACCTCTTATATTATGGTGCTAGTGTCCTAGTACATTTCAACAATATTGTGTATGAGACTTTTATTCCGTGTTATATTTTTATACACTAAATAAAAGACCTCTTACCCTATCCTTGTCGCCTATTACGTGCAAACTTTAGGCTCAAGTTCAATATTATTAAACCCACTTAATTATTTGCGATGAAATTCGACTCTATCAAGTTATCCTGGTACTAAGCCTTCTTAGTTAGTTATTTAGTCTTAATTCTGAGATTAGATTAGTGTCTAATTTTGTCAAATGAAAGTAATTTGAAAGACTTTCAAAAATCTTTCTTAGTTGACCTAACTTAAATGTCTATCAGCAGAGTCTCAACATTGCAATCGTATTTTGAACCTATCCCCATCGCCTTAAGGCCTACACCCCCTCACCTGATACTAATGCCTTGGGCCACGTCCACGCCCAGGTAGTCCGGTAGTGAGTCCGCAGCAGTGTGGTCACATACTGCAGCGAATCGGCACAGAAACACCGCGCCATAGAGACACCTCTCTATTCATTATACTGTCCTGGTACTTCTCTATCCTAATACTAGGTACGAACTATTCTTATTTTACTGCTTTTTTTACAATCTTAACACAATCTAGAGATGGAAAACCCTCTCATACAAAGCTAGTTATTAACAACAATTTTGTCGAAAAGTGGAGACTTTTGTTCCGAGTAATATTTTACTATAAATAAAAGACCTCTTACTCTATCCTTGTCGCCTAGTACTTGCAATCTTTAGGCTCAAGATCTTATTAAACCTACTTACTTATACACAATATTGCGATGATTCGATCTCTTACTCTATTATGTTATCCTGGTACTTTTTTGTCTTCTTAATTGGATATTTAGACTTCTTTCTTTTAGATTACTTACTTTACTTGTATGACTTTCTAGTTTAACAGAAAGAGTCTCAACATTGCCATCGTAATTTTGACTTTACACCCTTATATTAAAGACTTGCTAAGACTTTCTTAGTTTACCAGAAAGAGTTTCACCATTACCATCGTATTTTGGACCTTACACCCTTGTATTAAAGACTTCCCCTCACCTGATACTAGTGCCTTGGGCCACGTCCACGCCCAGGTAGTGAGTCCGCGGCAGTGTGGTCACATACTGTAGGGACTCGGCACAGAAACACCGCACTATGCCATCGGCGCAACCCACGAATATGTACTTCTCGCCGATCGCCATGCAGTTCGCCGACGACGTCTGTCGAAAAACAAACAAAATAAGTCTCACTCTCTCTCTTCAACCTATCGCATTCCACTGCTGGACTAGGTCTCCCCCATTTTGCGCCAGATATTCCGGTCCTCCGCTTTTCTCATCCAGCTTCCACCTTTCGTAAGTCGTCGGTCCATCGGGCCCTAGGTCTTGCAAAATAAGTATCCAGTTTCAATTATCTACTGATATTCACACAGAAAATGTATATAAGTATGTTTATCCGTTGTTTAGGACCCATAATACAGGCTTCACGCTTAACTTGGGGCTAGATGGCGACGTGTGAATGTCAGTGGATATTTATTATATTTCATTCAACTAATAATAATAATGTGTTTTTTACATATAAATGGACACACCCTGAGCTCCACCCATTTGTACAGCAGTCTTCTAGCGTTAAACTCGCAGAGCAAGCCGGCCCGCGTCATCGCAAAAGTGCCCGCCAACCACTTTATTAAAAGTGGCGCCCGCCCACCACTTTATTAAAAGTGTAACACTTTTCATTCAAACTAATAATAATAATGTGTTTTTAACTATAAATGACATACCCTGAGCTCCACCCATTTATTCAGTAGTCTCCTAGCGTTAAAACTAGCAGAGTAAGCCGGCCCGCAGTCTCGAAAAAGTGCTGGCCCGCCCACCACTTTATCAAAAGTGGCGCCACGCCCACCACTTTATCAAAAGTGTATCATTTTTCATTCAACTAATAATAATATGTGTTTTTATAACATATAAATTGACATACCCTGAGCTCCACCCATTATTCAGTAGTCTCCTAGCGTTAAACTAGCAGAGTAAGCCGGCCCGCGTCATCGAAAAAGTGCTGGCCCGCCCACCACTTTATCAAAAGTGGCGCCCGCCCACCACTTTATCAAAAGTGTAACATTTTCATTCAACTAATAATAATAATGTGTTTTTTACATATAAATCGACACACCCTGAGCTCCACCCATTTATCCAGTAGTCTCCTAGCGTTAAACTCGCAGAGTAAGCCGGCCCGCGTCATCGCAAAAGTGCCCGCCAACCACTTATTACAATGGCGCCGCCCCACCACTTTATTAAAAGTGTAACACTTTTCATTCAACTAATAATAATAATGTGTTTTTAACATATAAATTGACATACCCTGAGCTCCACCCATTTATTCAGTAGTCTCCTAGCGTTAAACTAGCAGAGTAAGCCGGCCCGCGTCATCGAAAAAGTGCTGCCCGCCCACCACTTTATCAAAAGTGGCGCCCGCCCACCACTTTATCAAAAGTGTAACATTTTTCATTCAACTAATAATAATAATGTGTTTTTACATATAAATCGACATACCCTGAGCTCCACCCATTTGTCCAGTAGTCTCCTAGCGTTAAACTCGCAGAGTAAGCCGGCCCGCGTCATCGCAAAAGTGCCCGCCAACCACTTTATTAAAGTGGCGCCCGCCCACCACTTTATTAAAAGTGTAAACTTTTCATTCAACTTATAATAATAATGATGTGTTTTTTACATATAAATCGACATACCCTGAGCTCCACCCATTTATCAGTAGTCTCTAGCGTTAAACTCGCAGAGTAAGCCGGCCCGCGTCATCGCAAAAGTGCCGCCAACCACTTTATTAAAAGTGGCGCCCGCCCACCACTTTATTAAAAGTGTAACACTTTTCATTCAACTAATAATAATAATGTGTTTTTTACATATAAATCGACATACCCTGAGCTCCACCCATTTGTCCAGCAGTCTCCTAGCGTTGAACTCGCAGAGCAAGCCGGCCCGCGTCAGCGCAAAAGTGCTGGCGGCCGCCCGCCCCCTGCCGCAGGCTACATCGCAGAACTCGTTGTCTTTCTGCTCGCCCAGTATCGCTGAACGCCCCATCAGTGGCACTGGCTCTTTGAACTGGAAATACCAACAAAATACCGTCATCAATCTGTAAATAGTAATAGTGTGTAATAGAGCGTCGGTGGCTCAGTGGTGTGGACTGTCGCCTTCCTACCGGGAGGGCTGAGGTTCAAATCCCGACACGTACCAATGTATTTTCGAATTTTCGAAAAATATATGTACGTTATCCGACGCTCTTACGGTGAAGGAAATCATCGTGAGGAAACCTTCATGGACGCCTGCGAAGAGATTCGAAGGTTGTGTGTGAAGTCATCCAATCCGCACTGGGCCCGCGTGGACGACTAAGGCCTAATCACCCTATACGGGTAGGCTCGTGCCCCTCGGTGGGGACGTTTAATGAGCTGATGATGATGATGATGATGAATCTGTAAATATTAATCAGTACAGTAAAAGCTCTTTATTCGCGGGGTATATGTTCCATAAATATGCCGCGAATACAGAAACCGTGAATACGGAATAGTAATTTATATGGGATTATAGGGGATACGTTCCTGGGTCACAAAAAAATTATCTTAAGGCTTAGGCAATGGTTTGAAGAATTTTGTAATTTTTTCTTGCTTGGCAGTTTTCAAAAGCTCCTTCAATTCAGACTAATACACAGCAGCCGCATTAGCAACTTGCCTCTTAAAAATAAGACTTCGTTCCATAGATGGATCAATGTTCATAAATAAATCGCAAAGCTCATTTGGCATTCTTAAACCTTCACTAACATTTTTGCCTTTGCTTTCATTCTATTTGCTAACATTCTCAAAAACACCGCTCGCGGGGAAGGGGGCTTGTGTCAAAGTCCTCGGAGATATCATTTAACAACATACTTTTGGTAAAGTTGTAATAAGATCTATTTAACTTTTTTATTAGTCCATTCGACAAGGATATTATGCTGGATACTTATGGGAATAATTTTATTATTATGTACGTACTTATTACATCCGCGAATAAAGAAATTTTTAGTCGCGAATATAGGAATTGGGTAGCATTTATTTAATCCGCGAATAATGAAAACGCGAATAAAGGAAGCGCGAATAAGGAGCTTTTACTGTATATCCTAAAGAGTATAACGGAGACCTCCGACTCTCCTATATTAAAACATTTCGTGCGTTTCCTGACACAGGGTGACGTATGTGATCGGCAGATGCAGAGATGAAATGTTTTGTTATTTTGTTGTGTGTGTTTTGTACTAAAATAATATTAATATTATAATTATGTGCCGACTAATACTACTAATCAATGGATCAATTTGTAATCTGAAAATAAATGCTTATTATTAGTTCACGGTTCATAGACTGGTACTTTGAAGCTTGCGTGGGGACATGGGTCCAACACGTAGAGGCTTTGTGAGACAAAATAATGAGTTTATTATTATTATTAAAAAGCGACTTTTTTATACTATGTGTCGGCACTATTAATACATACAATATGTTAGTATATTGAAGGTAGGAGAATCATTTTAAATAAAGTACAGTTTATGCTTGTAACTCGTGTTTGATTGACGTGCACACTTTGGAACTATGTAGTGATTTAAGGTATTTGCTCACCTTGGCATTTCTCGAATATTCCAAATACCAAAACTTGACATGTCTGAAGCCAACAGTCACGAAGTAGTTGCCGTTTTCCGAGAAACTGACCGCTTTCACTCTTGAAGATACCTGGAAACGAGACAGTAATACTTTTAATTGATTAAATTACCTTTGCAAATTTTTAAGAAGAGTTTTCGAATTTCCGAAAATATATGTACGTTCTCTGACGCTCTTGCGGTGAAGGAAAACATCGTGAGGAAACTTTCATGCACGCCTGCGAAGAGATTCGAAGGTAGTGCGTGTGCGTGTCCAACCCGCACTGGGCCCGCGGGGACGACTAAGGCCTATACACCAGCCACGGGGAGGCTCGTGCCTCTTTTTGGGGACGTATAATGAGATGATAATGCAAATTTTTAATTTTATGTATTGACTAGCTATTCCCCGCGGTATCGCCCGCATTATAAGATATTCTCTCGCAGTAAAACTTAATCCTAAAAAACGCGCAGGTAGCGCGCGTGATCTACGCGTCACGCGATGCATCACTGCTTAATTTTCCAGTCTTTTTTTTTCTAAAATAAAAGTAGCCTTTATTTTTTCTTATTACATCAGCTACTTGCCAAAAAAAAAGTCCTATCTAAATCCATCCAGCCGTTTCAGAGATTACCCGGATTATTAAACAGATAGACAAAAATATATATTTAAAAACCATATATATATATATATATATATATATATGCATGTAGAAAAAAAAATTCAATATTACAAACAGACACTCCAACTATATTTATATATAATAGATTATTTAATTTTATTTTATTCGGAACACCAACAGCACTAATACAGTTTGTTGAATTACAATTAGAAGTACAAGTTATGTCTAAGCTATTTATAGGTATTCGCAAATTATTTCTAAATAGCACATACGTTACGATAGATAACTATGACAAGCCAGTGAGACAATCTAAAAAAAATTAAAATAAAGGATTAAAACTACATTTCAAAAAAAAATTCTGAAGCAAATATCTTAGCTACATTCGCAGGTTTAAATTGGAAAATATCAAACTTTCCATGAGTTTTTGAGAAATTATTAAGTGATATGCTTGCTCGTACAAAAAAGGAGTTGCGCCTATAATTCGTTTTATACTTAGGCATTGCAAGAGGTAATGGCCGTCTCGTCGGTAATTTACGTGGAACGGATACGTTAATCAGCTGTAACAAATTAGGACAATCTATCATACCGTTAGCAATTTTTAATAAATATGCGATATCACGTAATTGTCGCCGTTTTTCTAGGGGCAAAAAATGGTACCTTTGACATCTAGTCTCATATCCGTGTTCTTTTTTACCGCATTTAAACTGTAGATATCTTAGAAATCTTTTTTGAATTGATTCTATGCGTGACACATACACATTATATTGTGGATTCCAGATTTCAGAGGCATATTCAAGAATACTACGCACGTAAGCACAGAAAAGAACTTTAATAGGCTTGATTGAATTAAAGGAACAAGTTGATCGTATTATAAAACCAAGCAATTTTGAAATTAACTATCAATGGCCAATAAATAACTTTTATTTCACAACCAATAGTTAAGTGCTGTTGGTGCATACCAAATGAAATAAAATAATAAATTATTATTGAATTTGTTTATTTCTCTCTGTCTGTGGATGATTTTATTTACAATTTTATTCATTGATGTTTCATTACAATTGGTCTTTTATCCGATCAAATACAAATATAATCAAATTATTTGCTTCATATATAAGAAAGAAAGAAAGAACATACTAAAATGAACATCCTAATAATATATAATAAACAAATAATAATCAGCCTATAACAACCCAACTACAGGGCACAGGCCTTCCCGCACAGCAAAGATATGGTGATATCGGGTCCCAACCCATTGCCCGGGCCCAATGCGGATAGGCAAAAAAAGGTCCTATCTAAATCCATACATCCGTATTGATTGCCGGATAGCCGTATTGATTGCTGGATAGCCAATTGATTAACGAAAAGGGTCTATTCAACATATAGCAGTCCAGTGCTGGACATAGGTCTCCCCTATTTTGCGCCAGATATCCCGCTCCTCCGCTTCCCTCATCCAGCGTCCACCAGCGACCGCCCGCAAGTCGGTCCCTCGGTCCTACGCTACGCTTGCTGAGACGCGATCTCACTCCAGCAGATTCTGCGACATACGTGACCAGCCCACTGCCACTTCAACTTGCTGATCCGGCGGGCTATGTATATCGGTAACTTTAGTTCTCCTACGAATTAAATCATTTCTGTCATCATTCATCACTATACCTTGTTACTAGCTAATTTGAGATTGGCACGCCAGTCCCACACGTTGACGATCATGTCGTGCTGGGAGCCGACGGAGACTAGATACTTGGACGATGTGGAGAACGTCTGAAACGAAACGCATCCATCAATGAATTTAATCTTAAACAATAAACGATCAAGATCCACAATCTGACAGAGCTGGCGGAAGATAATAATAATGGACTGTTATTAATTACCACCAACACTGCATCTATCAAGAAAGAAAGATAGAAGAAAAATATTTTCTTGGTCCTCATCCAGCTTGCACCAGTGACCTTTTAAGGTATTCCTTATTGCCAAAGAAACGATTCAAACCAGACTTATAGTGCGTAGTGTTAAAGAGCAAAATGTAGTACGGAACAGGAAGGCACAGCAACCAGACAATACTAGGCGGTAGACTCGGTACTGAGTCGTCTAGGTAGGTACCACCAGGTAAAACATGAGTGTTATGCACTTTTGTGTTTCGGAATGTACTGTAGCTAGTGAAATTACCCTCTACCATCTGTTGTCTCTAGTGTCGGACGCAGTGTGGAATTGACGAAGCATAATAACTGTATATCAGTTTTTGGTCTCCTTGAATGTCGCTCTGTCATGGTCAGGCGTATCACTTACATATTAGGTGAGCGTCCTGACCGTACACTAATAACATTAAAAAAATCAGGCGCAGGAAGTAGACACGCCGTACATACGACCATTGGCCCATAGGATTTCACACGTTTCTTAAATATAAGGCCTAAACTCTTTTCTCGTCCCTGGCCATCTCGTTTTTCGGCTTGTATTTTTTGGCAGTTTTTTTTTTACTGAACAGGAGACAAACGTGCATACGGTTCACCTGATGGTGACACCGCTGGCCATGAACATTTGCCTCAGGTCCCATATATGCGTTGCCGGCCCTTTAAAAGTGTGTACGCCATTTTTTGAAGGACGCCAGGTCGTATCGCTAAGGAAATGTTTTCAGCCTCATTTCATAAATTCGTCTTCTGCGTATTTACATACGAGTTTTATTAATGGTGTACTAATTATAAGCGCCATAATTACCACACAGCTGACTCCATGGGTGTGTCCGGAGAACTCAGCTATCTGGACTGCTCCAGAGGCCGTCGGATCCTGAAATATAGAATAAAACATTATTACTAAAGAGGATTTCCAACAAATCATTGCTATTTATTTTTATGGATTCATTAAGAAAACAAACTGTCCCGGTTATAGTGTTAGCTAGCTCCATGCCAAATTTTGTTTAAATCACTTAGGAGTAAGAGCGTCGGTGGCGCAATGGTGTGGACTGACGCCTTCCTGTCGGGAGGGCTGAGGTTCAAATTCCGACACGTACCAATGTGTTTTCGAATTTTCGAAAATATATGTACGTTATCCGACGCTCTTACGGTGAAGGAAAACATCGTGAGGAAACCGTGTGTGAAGTCGTCCAATCCGCACTGTGCCTGCGTGGACGACTAAGGCGTAATCACCCTATACGGGTAGGCTCGTGCCCTTCGGTGGGGACGTTTGATGAGCTGATGATGATGACTTAGGAGTGAAGAAGTAACAAACGGGATGGATTTAATGAAACTAGATAGTAGGTATAGCTTATAACTAAAAGCTATGTATAACATCAGAATAATGCATAGTCTATAAGAAATCTACTAAGCCACGTGACTTCGTTCCTGTACTGGTGAAGCTGAAAAGCTGTAAAGTAGCGAGCGCAGATGGCCCCAATCTCAGCGCTGGACTAGAACCTCGGTTTATAGGAACGGGAACCTAGTACATATTTATGGAGAAAAGCGACGGTTATGCGAATAGGGACTGAGCTAACCTAGAAGGAATCGCGACGAAGTAATCTCGCATGGCAAACAGAAACTCGGCATGAAACTACGCTTTACGTTGTTTCCTGGTGCTCCGCTTTTCTTATCTAGATTTCACTACGACCTTTCGCAAATCGTTGATCCCTCGATCCGGGCGTCCTACGCTACGCTTGCCAAGACGCGGTCACCACTCCAGAACTCGTCTGCTCCAACGGCCATCGGTTCTGCTCCATAACAGACCAGGCCACTGCCACTTCCTGATCCGGCTATGTCGGTAACTTTGGCTATATCACGGATCAAATCTCTCCTGATCCTGTGCCTAGGAGAGATAGAGAGAAGCTCCGGAGCTTATATATGAATCAGTGTTGAGGAGCCGCTCACCTGCAGGTCCCAGACCCTGACGGCGGGCGCGTGGCCGCACTCGCCGGTGGCCAGGTACCGGCCGTCGGACGAGAACGCCACGCACGTCACGCTCTTGCGGGACGCGTTCACCACGTGACTCTGGCGGTTCTTGCGCACGTTGTACAGCACCACCGTGCATCTGGGGGAAATGAAAAACAAACAAATAAACATCCTGTCAATAGCATACATGTAACCAAATGGCAAAAAACGGAACCCTGCTTTATCATTATTTACAAGCGACACGCCCCGGCTTCGCACGGGTGAAATGCTGATACTGATACACAACAGAAAAACTGTGAATGTTGTAATATAAAAATATTATTGTTTTAGCAAGATCTGTGGGGCCCTGAGGTTACTTAGGGCCCTACAGATACCTACGCTTCGTTTTCCCTCGAGAACCTTCCCGCCCCATCGGCTATCGGTTCTACGCACTATGTGCCCTGCCCACTGCCACTTTTATTTATTTATTTATGGTACACAAACAGAATACAGTCTTTACATGAAACACATTAAAATAAAACAGTTCACTGAGCAGGACTGTAGCCCAGAGACGGTGTACACAGCGTGATTTCAGGACTTTTTTAAAAATATAATAGGCTATAAAACTTGCTTATGCGTACATGATAAGTCGATAGCCGATGGGGCGGGAAGGTTCTCGAGAGAAACGAAGCGTAGGCCGACCCTCAACCAGATGGACTGATGACCTGGTTAAGGTGGCGGGTAGCAGATGGATGTCAACTGCAAGGGATTGGTCCGCGTGGAAATCATTAGTGGATGCCATCGCTCAGCTGTGGACATTTTAGTCTGTAATGATGATGATGACATACAAACACGTCAATCTTAGAACCACATTTTTTTAAGTCAGTTAAATAAAAACACAAGAATGTAATACAACTTCACTGTATATCAATATACGACACTCCAATCGCCTACGCGACACGCTTTGAATTTACTTACGCCAATTATGCGCGCGCGCAGCCGCAGCGGACGGGGCTTGTATTACAGCGATTTTTTTGTATTATTAATATGACAATGCTTAACATAAAATATTTATATAGGTTGGCTGCAATACAATGCATGTCATGTTGGTAACACACCTCTCGCACATACTTCCTGTGTCCCTTTGTAATAAACGCAATCAACGTAGTATACTGGAATAAATAAATAACAAATATCCATAGATATTCACACAGCGCCATCTAGATCCTAGTTAAGCGTGAAGCCTGTATTATGGGTACTTAACAACGGATAAACATACTTATATACATTTTTTTTTGTAAATACATTCATAGAAAACACTCAATGATTTATTTGAATAATGCATTTTTGAGTTTGAGTTTCCTAAACTTTCTTTAAGTAAGTTATAATGTACATGATGTAAATGCCATGTACCCGCTACCTCCGCCCGCAGTGAAGCCCCGTCCCCTAATCAGTATGAGCGACGTCCATGGGACCTACCGGCCTCTCTCACGGTCCGCAAGCCGCGTGCCTACGTACGTACCTATGGGAGACCGTTCTATGTCACTTGTTATAATGTTCTCTTGTATTTAAACCAATATTATTTTAATCAAAGGTACCATTAACTTATAAAATCAATCATTTATTGCATATCAGTTATAGGTTTTACAGTGGCGCGTACAGAGATTAAGAGTAGGGTATACGAAGTGCCGTGACACTAATCGCAAAAACAATAAATACTTTACATAATTATCAAATTGAGTGGTTTTCTTGACAGAATATCGCCTATATTTTAAATTACAAACATTTTTGTGCATGAACATGTCTGGGTGTTTCTATGTTATAATATGTATTTACAAAAAAATGTCTATAAGTATGTCTACCAGTTGCTTAGTACCCTAACTACAAGCTGCTCGCTTAACTTGGGGCTAGATGGCGCTGTGTGAATGTCAGTGGATATTTATTGATTTATAACTATTCGAAGCGTCCGCTAAACGGTAACCTGTACCGCGCAAACAAACGGGATGAGTCACACGCACTGCAGGGACTTGACACACCTCCGGGGTCGGCAAACCGGAGGGCTACCGTTAAACGTGACGGACTGGCGAGTCAGTTTTAAAGCTCAACAAACAATCATTGCTATGGGCTGTTTCGTCAACAATGTTAAAGGAACGTGACATGAACTCCATATATGCAAATAAGCAGTGCATACCCTGTGCCGGCTGTGCGTGTTGACAACCCGGAAAATCGACAACATATTAAATCATCATCATCAGCTCATTAAACGTCCCCACCGAGGGGCACGAGCCTACCCGTATAGGGTGATTAGGCCTTAGTCGTCCACGCGGGCCCAGTGCGGGTTGGAATCTTCGCAGGCGATCGATTTCCCCACGATGTTTTCCTTCACCGTAAGAGCGTCGGATGACGTACATATATTTTTCGAAAATTCGAAAACACATTGGTACGTGTCGG
This sequence comes from Leucinodes orbonalis, assembly GCA_019425675.1. Classification (NCBI taxonomy): domain Eukaryota; kingdom Metazoa; phylum Arthropoda; class Insecta; order Lepidoptera; family Crambidae; genus Leucinodes; species Leucinodes orbonalis. The sequence goes on along the minus strand of PQWD01011055.1, from coordinate 21,116 downwards.
GATTTTAACCTCAGCCTTCCCGGGAGGGCGACAGTCCACACCATTGAGCCACCGACGCTCTAAACATGACATATTAAATCATTTCCACTTATATTACTCTTCAGATTTGAAACAATATAATATACTGTTATTAGAAGCACCTTATTTGAAAAAAACTCAAAATCATTTGTTGTTTTTGCGATAAGTGTCACTCACTTTGCATCATCATCATTACAACCTAGAACGTCCACTGCACGAAGGTCTCCCCTAACGACTCCCACGCGGTCCGATCCCTAGCAGACGTCATCTGCTCCCCGCCGCCTTAACCAGGCCATCCGTCCATCTGGTTGGGGACCTACGCTTCGTTTTCCGTTACGGGACTCGGGAACCTTCCCGCCCCATTGGCCATCGGTTCTACGCACTATGTGTAAAGGACAATAGCTTTTCAACTTCAACAAATTCTACATCAGTCAGTTAGTATGATGATTCCATGTTTCATTTGTTACGCTACCACGTGTTTCATTTGTCACGGTAGTCGCTAACACCAATCCCCATAGAGCCCGCGTGGTGGGTTACTCTCCCTTCTCATAAATATGGCGGGCCTGTTTCCAGCAGTGTGACGGTGATTACGCATTCAACAAACTCAGGGTCGAGGCGAACAATAAATTAATGACGTACGAACTTCGATTTGCGGTCATCGAATAAAGTGCAACCAAGGTCGGCCATTTTGTAACGCACGTCCGCCATTACGTGTATCGGAAGCGATTATGCAAACGGTGCGACAATGGCGCTCGGTCGACGACCCCCGTCATTCATTAGGCTCTCAAATTGCAATGGTAGGCTTATGTGTGCCCACGACGCGAGCAACTTTCGTAGGTTCTCCTTTCTGAAATACATTAGATCTTGGACGTATAATAAATACGGACAGACTGTCATTAATACTTAGAGCGAGTCCCCGAAATTATAGCTGCTGTCTACGACGTCTTTTTGTATTTTTTTTTGCGTTTTTAACCCAGACATGTAGTCATTAATTCAAAAATTATGTTATATTCTAACATGTTTATGATCACTTAACTAATTTAAAAGCATTGCAAGTCACGAACGGAGGGACAATGGAGTTATCGATTGAGGGCGCGACCGGCACACCTGTAGTTTGGGTTCGACCCCTCGTTTATACACTGATGGGTCGGTGTAAATACAGCTTTAGTTTATATTCTCTTTAACCAATCGCAGTCATTATGGAGGACTGCTGAACATAGGTCTTTCCTAATCTTAACTAGGTGGTAGACTCGATACTGAGTCGTCTAGGTAGGTACCACCGCAGTGCCAGATATCATCCCGTGAAACAGGAGTGTTATGCACTTTTTGTGTTTCGGGATGAGGGCACTGTAGCTAGTGAAATTACCGGGTATGAGAGACGTAACATCTGTTGTCTCGGGTGTCGGGCGCAGTGCGGCGTTGATGAAGGATAATAACTGTCTGTCAGTTGTTGGTCTCCTTTAATGCCGCTCTGTCATGGTCTGGCGTATCACTTACCATCAGGAGAGCGTTCAGACCGTCCTGTACACTTATAACATAAAAAAAAATCTGCGCCAGATATCCCGATCCTCCGTTTTCTTCGTCCAGCCTTTTCCTCACGGATCGGTGTATATATAGTTATGTTCTCTTCAACCTATCCACTGCTGGACATTAACGGGCTCAGAGATTGCGAGTAGGGTATACAAAGAGAGTGGACACTAATCGCAAAAACAATAAATCTATACTAATATTATAAAGCTGAAGAGTTTGTTTGTTTAAACGCGCTAATCTCAGGAACTAATGGTTCGATTTGAAAAATTCTTTCTGTGTTAGATAGCTTATTTATCGAGGAAGGCTATAGGCTATATATCATCAGGCTACGAGCAATAAACGCGGAGGGAATGAAGAATGTTTCAAAATCGGGGATTTTTCATACTTGGAGGCTTCCGCGAGTAAACGGTTAGTTTCGCAAAAGTCATGTATGATCGTATAATTCACCTTTTAAAGGTCTACAAAAAAGTCCGCGACAGCATATGTCTATCTTTTAAGGTTAGCTCCCTATAACATTTTTTTCTAAAAATTTCAAAATCTAAATTAATGCATCCTTTTCGAAGGTGTTTTCATAAATATGATATTAATCCTTATCTAAATAAATCTATTTTTGAACAAAATTGCCCTTTACATCATTCAACTTAAACATTTTATGAGATATCGCAGTTTTAACTCACCTATATAAACGAAGTAGCGGGTTAAAGAGAGCGTAAAGCCAAAGTTACTATTCCACGAGGACGAAGTCGCACGCAAAAGCTAGTAATTTATATTTTTGTCAAATTGAGTACTGTTGATGTAAGCAGATCGCCTAAAGTTTTAAAACTGTAGGGGAAAATCCCATAAACAAATATATAAGTGGTAATAATTAAAAATGTCGACGATTTCCGGGTTGACTGGACGCACAGGGTATGCACTGCTTATTTGCATATACGGAGTACACGCCACTACTGGTGTATTACAGACGGGGCATTCCACGCCAAGCGGACAGGTAAAAAATACTCAAATAAAGCTTGTCTAATGCTCTATACACCTCAATACTAATATTGTGTCATTATCTTTCCTTTATACTGAATAATGGCCGTCAAAGATACCATACACCGCTCATAGGTGGAAACTTCAAAATGGCGTAACTCATTAAATATACTTAATATAATAAAAATATTTAGTATCTGGGTCGAGGGCATACATAGGTATAATTTCACCAAAAATTATCGAAATCAGAAACATTGACTTTTTTTACCTGTCCGCTTGGCGTGGAATGCCCCAGACGATATTTTGAAGAAGGTTGCTTGATCAACACAATCATCGATCGAAGAGTTATCCGCTGAGAAAGGAGTCAACAGGCCAAACCACTGAAGCGCTTTTTTTTTCAAAGCATCAAAACTCATATTTTTAGTTTAGTATTTTAATCGTTATTATACTTTTGTATATTTTTTGACGTTCATAAGTGCTTTTTGTAAGCCTAATTTGAAATAAATGTTTTTGACTTTGACTTTGACTTTGAGCCCTCAACATAAATATAAAAGTGCCGTTCCCTTCAAACTCCCATTTCTTTCCCAAGGGCAAGTAAACAGGACATAACTTTTGTAGGTACGCGAAAAATTTATCGCTTTGATGGTTTGTAGGAAAATATAGCCGCCATTTTTTTTGCCTCAGTAGTAAAACATAATTAAACTGGCAGGGAAGTTCCGGGTTCGATCCCCGGGCAGTACAAACATTTGTGTGCATGAATATGTCTGTTTGTAATGTCTGGTTATGTTTATCCGTTGTTTAGTACCCATAATACAGGCTTCACGCTTAACTTGGAGCTAGATGGCGCTGTGTGAATGTCAAAAAGAAATTATAACTTAAATGCGGCACAATAACTGTCTACCAGTTGTTGGTCTCCTTCGATGCCGCTCTGTCATGATTAGGCGTATCACTTACCATCAGGTGAGCATACTGACCGTTCTGAACACTTATAACATAAAAAGGTTACTATGTCGATAAGGTGCATATTGCACATGCATATAGTTGCGGCGAACTGTACTCAAGTAATTTGACCGTCCCGCCCCAAAGAGGAAGCCATAACTTTCCTTTATTAAATTTGTTCCGCCGGTTTCCACCAATTACTTTAATGACCTGAACCGTTAACTTTGCGTGATAATGCCACTGGTGTTTTGGTGGTGTTTTCGTCAATATCAGCCTGAACACTGGGGGTTACCGTGGTGGGTTAAAACCACGGTAACAAAATGAGATAGAGCTTCGGTGGCTATAGAGCGTCGGTGGCTCAATGGTATGGACTGTCGTCCTCCTACCGGGAGGGCAGAAGTTCAAATCCCGCCACGTACAATGTGTTTTCAAATTTTCGAAAATATGTATGTTATCCGACGCTCTTACGGTGAAGGAAAACATCGTGAGGAAACCTGCTCACGCCTGCGAAGAGATTCAAAGGTTGTGCGTGAAGTCGTCCAATGCGCACTGGGCCCGCGTGGTCGACTAAGGGCCAATCACCCTACACGGGTGGGCTCGTGCCCCTCGGTAGGGATGTTTAATGAGCTGATATGATGAACAAAATGAGGAAGAGCGTCAGTGGCTCGTTAGTGTGGACTGTTGCCATCCGATCTGAAGGGTGCTTGTCTTTTGTCTCCGACCCTTTGATGATGACGCTCTCTTTTTGAAGGACGCCAGGTCATATCGTTCCGGAAACGTTTCCGATGGCAACTGATTCCACAAATTAATCGTACGCGGCAGAAGATGTCGACCAAAACGAACTGTGGAAGACCTCCAAGTATCCAAGTGGTGTGCGTGAAATCTGTAATTCTGCCTCGAAGTACGTGAGTGGAATTCAGCCGCAGGAACAAGCCCAAATAACTCGTCAGAACACTTCCCATGATATATGCGGTAGAGGATGCAGAGCGAAGCCACATCTTTACACAAACCCAAAGGATCAAGCCGATCGGAAAGATCCTGATCATTGATAATTCTAGCCGCTCTTCTCTGAATGCGGTCAAGTGGAAGAAGCTGGTACTGGGGTGCCCCCGCCCACAGGTGAGAGCAATATTCCATGTGCGGCCGAACTTGCCACTTGTAAAGTTGCAAGCGATGGTCCGGCACGAAATACCGACTCGACCTGTTAAGCACACCGAGCTTCTTTGAGGCCAACTTGGCTTTACTCCTCAAATGACCGCGAATAGTGGATATTAATTATTATTATTTATTGAATTATAACTCACCCTGCAGGATACGCCACCAGCTCAGTGTTGGGATCGCAGTCGAGGGCGGCGTTGCTGCTCACCGTCAGCCCCAGGACACTCTCCAACTTGATCTGGAACAATGGAGACCTAACGTTAGACTTTTCATTCCACGCACACACAAATCATTCTTTGTTTTTATTATGGTATGCGATGACGAGGCCTTTGATGGTACACGTTTACCCAGAAAATGCCTATTAACTCTGACCTTAAACACCGAGGTTATAACATAAACCTCTGGAAACACAGAAACAGGAAGGGCGTTCCACTCCCGAACAGTGCGTACCAAAAAAGACGCAGCGAACCGCTTAGTGCGAATTGCCGGAAAGTCAACCACATGGGGGTGAATGCACTCCCGGCGTCTTGTGGTCCTGTGGTAAAATGTGAAGGGAGAAAAAATCGCAATCGGAGAAAAAAAATTAACGAAAAGGAAAAATCTTTTTATTGTAAATACAAAATTAAAAAACAAATCGGTTGTTGGTCTCCATCAAGGCCACTATGTCATGGTCAGGTGTATCACTTACCATCAGGTGAGAGTCTTGACCGTCCTGTATACTTGTGGTGTAACGGTTGAGACGTCGGCTCTTACACCAAGGGTTCCGGGTTAAATACCCGATCAGTATAAAATGTGTGTATGAACATGTCTGTAATTCCTATACATCCTTTACGGGTAAGCTCATGCCCCTCGGTGGGGACATTTTGAGCTGATGATGATACGTATGTGGTATTTTGATTGACGTTCCTTCGTGATTGTGCATCTAGTCAATTCATTGTTTATCTAAGTTTCGGGTTCGGTCTCTCTCGACCATCGACTCGAAAAGGCCGTGACGTCACGCGTACAAATGACCCGATTCCCCCATATTTGTGTCAGTCACCTTGACAGAGATCAAATTTAGTGTTGTTTACCTTATGATTAACTAACGTTAAAAATGTTTACTATGAAGCAATTTCGTTGGTGATTTCCCGTGCCATTTTGAACTTTATTTCATTGGCTTAAAGCAGACATTTACAAGGTAGATTTTGTTACTTTTAGCGTGTTTACACCGCATAAGTGTAACGTAGATAATAAAATAGTTTTAACACACATCTTTTACTCGTTAAAATAAAAGCCTCGCGTCGGTATCTGAATATGTGAAGCTGGTTTGAAACTGGTAAATAACTTAAAATGGTTATATATAATGGTTTGTATAGTAAACAGTGTTCATAATTAGTGTTCATAATAATCAGGTCTGATTCGTTTTAAATCGGTACATGAGGTCAATATCGGGTTTAAGGTTGAAAATCGGACAGTCAAGAAAAATATGTGATGTGAGAACGCTGTGTGCCATTTAGAATTTGAGTGATATAATTAGTAAAAATTACCTATCACACATATTTTTTAATGAAGAATCTTGTTTTTTATTAATCGGGACATTAAGTGTCCCGACCAGGTACAAATCGGAACGCATCCCCAGACCCCCCAAAAACCGGGACGTCCCGCGCAAATCGGGACACCTGGAAACTCTATTCATAATCCTCCTAAACCAATCCTTAGTCATTCAGTCACCGTCATCTAGCCTAAAACGAATAAGGCCCACTGCAGGGCGCAGGCCTTGCCGCATAGCATAGCTATGGGGAGATTGAACTGTAACACACTATGCGGACTACAATCCTAAGACTGGAGCCGGGACCGACGGCTTAACGTGCCAAACGAAACACGGAATCATCGTTCTTTGCGAACAATTCGGCCATTCAGCATGTTCTTAGCCAAACTAGGAAAAATCGCATAAAAGCATATGTTTCTCCCAATGATATTCTGTATATATAATGGTAGATACGCCATCCGTGCCTCAATCACGAACCGCCAAAGAGAACTACAGCTGTAGGCTCTTTGTTTAAGTAAATGTACGCTCATTCGATATATGTGTATGCGTGCTGTCGCTGCATTCGAAACACTGTTTTCTGGTGTTTTGTAAGCATATCGAGAATCTATACTTTTTATACCATTGGCGAGAATGGAACATACGAGTTCCGGGTCACGCAGCCGAATGCTGTGTACACTGGACTACGAAGGCAGCTAACCGGTTTGTGGGCCAAGCATGTGGACCAGTAGTCCTAAGCGACAACATAAGATTACCTTGCATCCGTCTCTCTTGAATCCCTAGTATCAAGGGCACGGAGCAAGGTCGCCTACAACCCGTTCTTTATCGGTGGGCGCACAACCTCGCGCAAGGACGGCGGCCATCTTGGGGAACCGCTAACCGATCGAGCGTCATATTATATACTCTATACCTATCTCATTCCACTGCTGAAAATATGTCTCCTCCATTTGACTTTAAATATCCATCGGTCTTACGGTCCTCTCGTCTCCACTCCAGAACTCGTCTGCTCCAACGGCCATCGGTTCTGCGACATACGTGACCGGCCCACTGCCACTTCAACTTGCTGATCCGGCGGGCTATCGTTGTTTCAGGAATTACAGTTTTTAACCATGAATTTTATACAATATTCATGGTTGAGACCCCAAGCTTAGGTCGCTCCACTGCCCGTTTGAGTAAGCCTTTTTCTAGTTTTTGTTTAAGTTACCTAAGTAAAGGAGAAAACTGTTCACCTGATTAAAATACCCATGATTGGCGGAATCACCATGGGTAACTTTAGTTCTCTAACGGTAGAAATGATTTCTGATCTTATCCGTAAGAGAGACTCCGAGCATAGCTCGCTCCATAGCGTTGAGTGACTAAACTTGTGAACCCATGCCGCAGTCGGTGTCCATGTCACAGCTGCGTATGCTCGTACGGGTAGGAAGCAATATACAACTTGTTGATACGACAATGAATCCCTTATTACGTCTATCTTGCATCCCTGGTATCAAGGTCATGGTGCAAGGTCGCCTGCAACCTGTTCTTCAACGGTGGGCGCGCATCCTTCCCCAAGGGCGGCGGCCATCTTGGGTGACCGCACACCGGTCGCGCTTCCTGCATTGCCTTTGTTTATATTGAGTTCCTATATTTTCGCAGTATACATTATACAATAGTGCCTTCGTGGTCTAGCGTGGACAGAGTTCGGCCGCGTGACCCGGAGGAGGTAGTGGGTTCGAATCCCGGGGAGAAACATGACTTTACGTGTGCGGAGATCTGGTCCTGCAGTGGACACTATCCCACCACCTTCCCATGGCCTGACGCAACCTTCCGGTTATACAGGCCTAAGCACGGGAGGTGCGCGCGGAACTATGCTTTACGCTATCACCGCGCGCACTTCTTGACTCCCTACAAATTATTTAACTCTTTGTCCTAGTGTCCCCGTCACTTCTCCCCCTTCTGGGGCGTGACAAACACACGTACGCCTTCGGTCTCCGCCGTGCGGTCGTCCGTGTGCCCACCCAATCGGTGTAGCCGCTATCTAGCTACCTCTGTTTTTCAGCCAAGGTCTTCGTTGTTAAATTATCCAAAATATACTCCACACTTAACCTCTTCTAGGTATCACCTGTATGCTTCTTCACCTCCTCTGACGTTCTTGTCTTTCGAGTCCGCCTCGAATCTTATACCACGCGCGCGCGAAATCCCGTAGCCTCCTGAAGTTCGCCGCCGTCCCCACGAGATCGCAGTAATGAACCGGACCCACCTGAAGGACATCCACATTATCTAAAAGTGCCCTACGCGCATCCCCGTAGAGCTCGCACTCCCATAGGACATGGTCTACGTCCTCTACTTCACTCCCACAGTAGCAGGACCCCGTGTCCGCAAGGTTCATACGGTGGAGTCTACCCCTAAAAGCGCCGTGACCCGACAAAATCTGCGACGTTTCATAGTCCGGCTCAACCCAAGTCGCCTTGAGTCGAGCCGCCACGTCCGGGAAAAACCGATATAACTCCCGCCCCTTCTCAGATGTGTCCCAACGCCGTTGCCATTCGGCGACGACGGACTCAGTGATGCTGAGTTTGGCACTGCTGCTCTCGGCCTTGGAACCCGCGGACTCGCGCGCCCTACCTAGTCTGCCTGCCCGAATTACCTCGAGGTCGGCGGGCAGCTCACCCGCCAATACTGGCAGGGCGTCAGTGCTCGTCGACCGGTACGCCTTGGTCAGAAGGATCAAGGCGGGTCTCTGGGTGCGCAAGAGCGCACTCCGCACAACGTAAAGGGACGCACGCTCATGGAAGCACTCCGCAGCATACGTTACCGTGGCAGTGTAAGTGCCGCGATACAGGATCCGAAGAGCCCTGTACCGCACCCCCCAAGAGGACGCCGACACTCTCGACATCTTGCCGAAGCAATTTGCCGCCCGCTCCCCTATCGACACCGCATGCTGCGCAAATGACAGACTTGCATCGACCACCACACCGAGCACCGTGGTCGATGTGACGCTCCTGATGGAATTCCCCCCGAACTTGATGACTGGCGGTCTCTGGAATTTTCCCTTGATAGTCATGGTGACCGACTTCGCAGGCGAAAATTCCAGACGATTACGGACACCCCAGTCACCCACGAGCTGCAAAACAGTCGAGGAAGTTGCCTCGATGCTCGCGCGGGCCCCGGATTCAATCAGGATCGTCACATCGTCGGCGTAAGCCACGATGCTCACCCCCCAGGCAATGGCAGCCGAAGCAAATCATCCATCAGTACGTTCCAGAGCGTAGGTCCCAGTACCGATCCCTGCGGGCAACCCATCGTTGCTGTCTTCCATACCACCTGGTTTCCCACGAACAAGCCGATGCGGCGTCGCGCGAAGTAGTCCACCAGCATCCTGTAGATGTTGGGTGGGCAGCCGCCGCGCTTCACCTTCAGCAAGATCATGGGCCACCAGGCGTTATCGAAGGCTCCAGAGATATCCAAAAATACCGCCTGAACATACTTCGACGAACTCTGGCGTGCCGTGTTGAATATGACATCCAACGCGGACACTGTCGACCGACCTCGAGTGAATCCGTGCTGGCAGTCCGACAGCCCCTTGGTGATTTGCGGGGCGCACCTTAACATTAGACGTTCTAAAATCTTACCAAGAATTGAGAGCAGCGTGACGGGGCGATATGCCTTCGGGTCGGTAAGAGGCTTGTCGTTACCTTTCGGTAGGACAATCAACCTACCGTCCTTCCAGCAATCCGGAAAGAGCCCTCCTGGACACATCTCCTAAACACTGCTGCAAACTCAACCGACGCGGCTGCCCAAGTGTGTTGGATGATGCGAGCGCTGATCCCATCGATGCCCGGTGCCGTGTTAGGAAGATCCTTAACTATACCCTCGATTACCTTGTCGGACGGAAGAGGCGCATCTTCTCCTGACGGTATGCAGGTGGCCATTACTCGCACTTGTTTGTGATGATCCGTGTCTTTCGACGCGTCGTCATCAGGGCACAAGGCGTGCACGAGACTGTGCATGGCCTCCTTTACGTCGCCAGCATGTCCTTCGGCAAACTTTGTGCCGTTAATTACATTACGGGGAGGTCTTAGCCTCCCGCTCGCGGCTCGGTAGGCCTGGCCCCAAGGGTCCAGGTTTCCGGAATCGGCGACGGCTCTAACGTGCAAAAGTTGCGCCTGTTCCATGGCTTCCCGATACTTACTCCTATGCGCATGGTACCGCTCCATTGCCTCTAGTTCAGCAAAACCGCCGACACGCCGTGTTACCTGCCACGCTCTGCGCAGCTTGTTGTTCTGGCTTCGCAGCCTTCCCAAGACCGGCGTCCACCACTCGTGCCGACGATCTACCGCACTCGGCTTCACCAAGCCCAACGTCTGCTTCGCGGTGCCCACCACCATATTGGTGAACTGGAACACAGACATCGGAGGCGGAACGATCCCACCTTATATCCCCAACCTTCCCATGTATCTGCCGCTCGAAATGAGTCCAGTTCACACCACGGTCACGAAGTTTCATTGGCTCGTTCAGGGGCTCTGCGCGCGAGGCGGAGCTCCTTGCCACCCTGTAAGTAATGAGACGATGGTCGCTCTCGATTAAATTCTCGCGGACACCCCACTCAGTCACCTGAGCGCCTCTAGTTGTCAATGTGAGGTCGATGTTGGACGATCCGTTCGGCGTCGCGAACGTTGGTGGTTGACCGTTCTGGTTACACACCGTTAGTCCTCGAGCCAGGATAAACGCTTCCATGGATTCACGGCGGTGCGTGACGTCTGGCCCTCGTCCAGTGTACTGACGCGGCTCGCAGTACCACATCGGTGAGTGCGCGTTTGAGTCTACTCTCCTATTACGATCCTCTTCCCCTTCAGGGAATCCAGGACCGTACCCAGATGCTCTAGATGGATGTCTATGTCGTCGCTGTACTGAAAGTACGCGGACACCATGTAAACACCCTCCTCGTCGATTAGTACGTGACACACTGTACAGTGCGACGTCGACAGATGGTGCAGGAGGGCGCACGGGAGGTCCCTACGTCGAACATACACACCAGCCTTTGCACCTGCGCCGCACTGCAGTATGCTGCTGCTGACGGCGTCGTGCTGGGCACCGGGATAATGCTCTTGAACCAGAACGACGTCCAGGCCCAGCTCCTCCGCTACGATAGGTAGCTCCGTGGTGGCAAGTTGGGCCCCCGCTAAATTGATTTGGCCGACTGTACATGTATTGCCAGAGGTAGCCATTAGTATGCCGTACTGTCCACCATCCTGCGCTCAGCATGGATCCTGGCTGGACAGGTACGGGCCCCGGTCTCGTGTGTCACCGCGTCCTTATGACCGAACCGGTGACACGTTGCGCATCTGCGCGGTTCCACTTTGCAGTCCTCGGTGGTGTGGTTGGCTGCACCACACTTGTTGCAGATAGTGCAATCTTGTCTGCAGCGTCCTGCGCTGTGGCCGTACGTGCAACACTTGTTGCAAAGGACCGCCGTGGTAAAGTCCTCCACCCTACAAACGTCCCATCCAATGTACAGTCGACCCTTGGACACTAGAAGCTTCCTCAGATCTGGTGAGCATGCCAGCACCATTGCTGAGTATTGAGAGCCGAAACGACTCTTCCTGAATGCAAGTCTGCACTCCTTCACCATAATAATGGTTTTGTCTATTTAAATAAATAAATATCCTCAAACACATAGCGCCATCTAGCCCCAATTTAAGCGTGAAACCTGTATCATGGGTACTTCAACGACGGATAAACATACGTATACTGCGGGAAGTTATCCATCCGCGAGAATTCAAACGTAAACGTTAATTAATATATATATAGAGAAGCAGGAGCAAACGCAACCACAGTACAACGTAAGCAAACATGGAACTTCCCCCTGTTTAAGTAGTGCATGATGTGTCAAGATTCAAACGTCATGATATTTTCTACACTCCTTTTCCATCATTACCGAAACTATCATCATCAGCTCATTAAACGTCCCCATCGAGGGGCACGAGTTACCCGTATAGGGTGATTAGGCATAGTCGTCCACGCGGGCCCAGTGCGCTTGAACGATTTCACACACAACCTTTGAATCTCTCGCAGCGTACGCAATTTCCACGCGATATTTTCCTTCACCGTAAGAGCGTCGGATAACATACATATATTTATCCAAAATTCGAAAACACATTGGTACGTGGCGTGATTTGAACCTTAGCCCTCCGGCAGGAGGACGACAGTCCACACCATTGAGCCACCGACGCTCGACGATTAGCTACATCGATGGATAGCAAACTCGACGGGTTACCGGCAAAAGGGAAAGTGAAACTATTGAGTAGTTATTAAACTATTCGAAAGTTTCGTTTGATTATTATAGATATTAATTGAAATGAATTTTAAATTAATACTTCCATTGAAATTGCTGTGTACAAAACCAGCTGGTGTAATGGATGAGATGTCGACCAAGTACGTAATAAGTAAGTACACCAAGGGTTTCGATCCCCGGGCATTACAAACATGTGTGTGCATGAACCTGTCTGTTTGTGGGTGTTTTCTATGTATAATACAAATTGAATTCAAATAATCTTTATTGCCTTTAAATATAATTTGATGTATTTTCAATAAAAGTATGTTTATCCCTTGTTTAGTATCCATATTCGAGTCAAATACGAAATGAGAAATTTATCATGTTTAGATATTTATTTTTTACTAGGTGGTAGACTCGATACCGAGTCTAGTTAGGTACCACCCAAGTGCCAGATATCATCCGGGAAACAGGAGTGTTATGCACTTTGTATTCGGGAGGGACTGTAGCTAGTGAATTACCGGTATAAGAGACCTAACATCTGTTGTCTCGGTGACGGGCGCAGTGCGGCATTGATGGAGGATAATAACTGTCTATCAGTTGTTGGTCTCCTTTATGCCGCTCTGTCATGGTCTGGTATCACTTCATCAGGTGAGCGTCCAGACCGTCCTGTAACTTATAACATAAAAAATGGGCGTTCTAAGTATAATATGTATGTATTATATAAAAATGTATATTATTTCGAAAATTCGAAAACACATTGGTAGTGCGGGTTCGAAACTGCACTCTCCAGATCAGAAGGCAACCGTCTTACCAATGAGCCACCGACGCTCAAGGGTGTTACAGTTAGTTCATAAATCAAGAAAAAAATAAGATGGTCAAAATCGTATCTAATCTACCGTCACGGCATAACTATTGCTTATGATTATTAACATTTATATATGCTTACAACACACCACACAGCCTGTCGACATAACTACGTTTGCGACATACCGACGGCCCACGCGTGGCCGTGGGCTTACGCGAACAGCTGATCTTGATTGAGAGTTCGAGTTCGCAAACCGCACTGCGAAGGTTTCACCATTTTCACTTATTGACCAATGATGTAAAAAGTAATAATTCGTGAAATGCTCACAAAACAATCGAAAAAAGTGTTCCGAATGCAGCGACAGCACAGTACACATATTTCGAATGAGCGTACATTTACCTAACAAAGCCTACAACTGTACTCTCTTCGGCGGTCGTTTTTGAGGCACGGGTGGCTATCTACCTTTATAAATACAGTATATCATAGTTATTGGCTGTCCATTCGTGTAACGGTTGAGACGTCGTACTACACCAGGGGTTCCGGGTTCGAGTTGTAGTTAGGTTACTAAACAACGGATAAAGATACATATATATGTTTTAGTTAATACATACATATTATACATAAAAACACCTAGATCATTACACACACAGATAAGCTGAAACTAGCAGAAAATTCACGGAGAACAACGCTATGGTCAGGACGAAAAAAAACTTGATGCCATAAAAGGCTGTTTCCATTTATTACCTTTGACTGCAACGTGCCAATATTTCCAATATTTTTGAACATATTCTATTGAAAACAGGACGAAGTCCTCTTTTCGTCCCTGTTTTTTCTGCTAGATTTCTGCCAGTTTCAGCCTCATCCACACACGCATGATTTTGATCACAAATGTTTGTACTGCCCAGGATCGAACCGGAACCCTTGGTGTGTAGCCGACGTCTCGATCATAACACCATGGGTCTTCAATTTTATTTCATTATTTTAAAGTACGCAGCGAAGGTCAAAGATTAGCAAGACACATCTGGCTCGCCTACGTGAATTCCATCGCCATACTCAGTTTTACGTACACCATAGAACAAAATGATAATTATTTAATTAAATCATCACATCATCTCATTATACGACCCATTTGGTTGGTTAGCGATTGAGACGTCGGCTGCAACATCTAGGGTTCTAGGTTCGATCCCGGGCAGTATAACATTTGTGTGCATGAACATGTCTGTTTGTAATGGTCTGGGTGTTTTCTATGTATAATATGTATGATTCACAAAAATATAATATTGTATGTTTATCGTTTTTAGTACCAATAATACAGGCTCACGCTTAAAATGGGGCTAGATGCGCTGTGGGCATGATCGTGAATATTTAAATTTTTATTATAATTATTTTATTATACGTCGTCACGAGGGCACGAGCCAACAGTGGGGGTGCATGGAAACTTTAGTCGTCCACGCAGGCCTGCGGATTGACCTACTTTACGCACAACCTTCGCAACTCTTCGTAGGTGCGCGGGTTCCCCCACATGTTTTCCTTCACCAAGCTATCCCAATGTGTATTGCTGTCAATCCGCATTGGCCAGCTTGGTGGGTTACCGACAAACTGTGCCCTGCACCGGCTGTTATGATGATAATGATGACGATCGAGTGAATGTAACCAACATTATACTATTTAATACTATTAACTATGTCTACATAATATACTTTAACTTCACACGGCATTATCTATATGATCGATGTGATTTCAATGACGATATATATCACTGCGTAATCGAAGTAAGTTGAGTAATGTTGTTTAGTAAAGTAAGCACAATGATATTTTATATATAAAGGTAGATACGCCACCCGTGCCTCAAAAACGAACCGCGAAGAGAATACAGTTGTAGATTCTTTGTTTAGGTAAATGACCGCTCATGCGAAATATGTGTATGTATGCTGTCGCTGCATTCGGAACACTTTTTTCGATTGTTTTGTGAGCATATCACGAATCTATAGTTTTACATTAAGCACTTAAACGAATATTTGGGAGACCCATGTTACGCTTCAAAGATTGCGCGGAACGTGACATGATCGCGTTTGATATTGACCTCGAAGTAGGGGTACCTGGCTTTAGACGCGTCGTGTGGAAGAGGATCGTCCGAGGGTATAAGACCCACGATGCTTCCTTGGTTTCTCAACTTAGCCAAAAAACGGCCTAAAGTCATAATCGCGATGAGCAGTCCGGTACGGACACTCAATTTGCGTGCCATAAATACGGACGTAAGTGATGAAGCAGAAAATTGTAGCAGAAAAAACGCGATGGTCAGGGACGAAAAAGACATGGTAATAAAAAAGGTTGTTTTCATATACAACCTTTGATTGCAACGTGAAAATATTTCAAATAATTTTGATCATATTCCATGGCAAACAGGGACCAAGTCCGTTTTTGTCCCTGACCATCGCGTTTTTTCTGTTAGAATTTTTCTGCCAGTTTCCGCCTCAGTGTCGTTTTAGAATCGGCTCATTTGTCACGACCGGCATTGGTCTCTCCGAATAGACGCTACTTCAATCATCTGAAAAGATATATAAGGCATGATGATGGCCTAGTCTCACTAAGCACGCTTTACAACATTTAATTGAAGTTTATATAATTTCTTATTCCATTTGTAGATAAACGAGCCCATTTGATTAATAAATAAATAAAAATCCACTGACATTCACACAGCGCCATCTAGCCCAAAATTAAGAACATACGCAATATATAAAAAAAAATTAAATATTGTACTTAGAAACACCCAGACATTACAAACAGACATGTTCATGCACACAAATGTTTGCACTGCCCGGCTATTGAAACAGGCGCTTGATAAGTGATTCTTTCATATGTATGCCCAGCAGTAGACTGCGACAGATTAAAGAGAGAAATTGGGGAAGGAAAGAGGCTACGTACACGACACATAAGTATTGAAATCGTTCCATACCAGCTGTGGACTATTGCAATCCCAACGAAGCATTGCAGCTGCATTAGATATAAACATGTTATAACGAACATTAACCGTGGAACCAATTTAATCTTATGAATGTTTATGTCGGCTATTGTATGAATTATACTTAAAGTTGCAAACGACAGTGTATTTAAAAACAGTAAGTTAACTCTCTCTTCAATCTATCGCTGTCCACAGCTTGACATAGGTCTCCCCCATTCTGCGCCAGATATCCCGGTCCTCCGCTTTCCTCATCCAGCCTCCACCAGTGACCTTCAAGACAGCAAGTCTTTCAAGTTAGTCTCGAGTTATTCAAACGCAGTTAAAAAAATTGAAACATTATGCGCTTTAACATACTCGTACGTTGACTTATTGTTATTTATTTGTTTGCTAGTCACATGGTTTTGCATTAGTGTTACATATTATAAAGTAGATACATTGATCACGTGACACCCTGCAAGGGCACTGCAAAAAGGGAGCGATATTTATGACATAAAATTATTTATCAAAATTATGAACTTGACGCGTCATTAAAAGGGCACAAAATCAAAAGCACGAGCATACTACCAAGTCACTATGACATGTAGCGAGCGTTGCTGCCTATTAAAATTATAAAACTAAGAAACTAAATACGAGCACGACCCATTTGTTGTTGCGGTTGAGAGGTCGACTGCAACACCAAGGGTTATATAGGGATGTATAATATGAATGTATTTACGAAAACAAAATCTATATAAGTATGTTTATCCGTTGTTTAGTACCCATAATACAGGTTTCACGCTTAACTTGGGGCTAGATGGCTCTGTGTGAATGTCAGTGGATATTTTTTTATTTATTGTATAAAAACTCAAAAAATATTAAAAACTTAAAATTCGCGACAAGCTTTTACATCATACTAGCTTTTGCGTGCGACTTCGTCCGTGAGGAATAGTTACTTTGACCTAACGCTCTCTTTAACCCGCTACTTCGTATATATAGGTGAGTTAAAACTGCGATATCTCGTAAGATATTCATTTAAGATGAATGATGTAAAGGGCAATTTTGTTTAAAATGAATTACTTGTGATAAATAAAGTATTTATTTGGATAAGGATTGATATCATATTATGAAAATACCTTCACAAATGAAGAATTATTTAAACAAAATTTTCAGCGTAAAATCGGTTATAGGGAACTAACCTTTAAAGATAGACATATGCTGTCGCGGACTTTTCGTAGACCTTTAAAAGGGGAACAATACTCTCATACATGACTTTTGCGAAACTTTAACCGTTTACGCAGCGTACGCAGCAAAAGCTTCAAGTATGAAAAAACCCCGGATTTTGAAACATCCTTCATTGCTGCTCTGCTTCTATTGCTTGTAGCGTATATATAGCCTATAGCCTTCCTCGATAAATGAGCTATCTAACACTGAAAGAATTTTTCAAATCGGACCAGTAGTTCCTGAGATTAGCGCGTTCAAACAAAAACAAACAAACTCTTAGCTTTAATAGTATATATCTCATCATCATTTCAATCGAGCTTGTTTCTAAAAAGGTTTTTTACCTTAATTTTTGTCTCTAGTTTATAATCTAAGACATCCACCGAGACACTTTGAATTTACATTACACACAAACTTAATTATACCAACACTTCGTTACGTACTTCGTTTTCTTGAGATTGAGGTGCACAGTATGACCGTTATTTCCTCAATAAAAACGTGTGACACACGCAACGATTGGCGTCTATCTGTTGCAATCGGATATCACACTAATATTACTTATAACGGTGAAAGTTTGTGAGTCTGTATGTCTGTCAGTTCTACGCGTCTCACGGATGAGGCGATTTTAATAAAATATAATTATCACTCAGTCCCAAATTTTTAATTATGCGTTTTACTGCGATTCGAACCCTTTACCCTCGTCTCAACCATTACACAAAACAGGTCATTAATCTGTAGCTAAAGGTAAATTCTTATATCACTGTCAGTCCACCATACACTGTGGCCTCCTCCTACGCCCTCTTATGTCAATTCGACGTAGTTACACAAAAAAGATCCAACCCACAAAATGACATATTTGAGATATTGAAGTTAATACGAAATAATACATCATGAGGTCGATTCTATGCCACTCCTAAGTGTGATTAATTTTAGATGCCAAAGGATAAGTGCAAGAAACAAATTTTTATTTTATAATAGGATTATGCGAACTGAGTATGGTAGGAATAATTTTATTACTCGTGCATGTAGATCTTACAATACTTATTTTACACATATTGATATTTTTGCTATGTCATATGGACAATTTAAAGGAAAATGGCTACTGAAAATTTTGTAGAAGATGCATAGCTACTTCGCAATTTAATTGTATATTTGTATATTTATTTACACTTGTATAGGGGATTTGTAGTATTCTTCTTGGGCTCACATTTGGATTATTTGAACGATGTATCTGTGGAAGCTTTATTGTTCTGTGTATTTTTACTTTGTGTGATTTAATATTAAATAAACTTATGTATGTTTCCCTTTAAAATAAATAAATAAATAAAATAAAAAAAATGTTGAAGTTTAAGTCTTATTTGCACAAATAGCACATTAGTTATTATATAATAAGTGTCTATTAACAAAAAGGGTTCAGTGTATTATCAAAAAGGGTTCAAGTGTATTGGATTTAATTTGTTATATTATTTTAAGGTCATTCTTTTTGAATAGATATTTCTCTATATGAATCCAAGGAGACTGAGTCGTTTTTGAGTTACTAAAAAACGTAAGGGCCATACATGTGGGATGGTAACGACCGTCGATTAATATGTTCAATATGTTATTGTTGATGGTATGTATACTAAAGGCTAATTTACACCCAGAGGCCAGTTTGGTATCATCATCATCATCTCATTATACGTCCCCACCGAGGGGCATGAGCCTACCCGTATACGGTGCTTCACGCACAATCTTTGAATCTCTTCCCAGACGTGCGTGATGGTTTCCTCACGGTGTTTTCCTTCACCGTAAGAGCGTCGGATAACGTACATATATTTTCGAAAATTCGAAAACACATTGATACGTGGCGGGATTTGAACCACAGACCTCACGGTAGGAGGGCAATAGTCCACACCATTGCGCCACCGACGCTTGGTTTGGTATACTTAACTCATTTTTGACCTCCTTGTGGGTTGGATCCTTTTTTGCGTGAAAACGTCCAATTTAGGCGTCATTTGCCCGCCGCTCATGCAGTCACACATGATGTCAGTGTCACAAATAGAGATCATAAATTAAAATCAATCATGTCCTGGACACATTACTGCATAAACGGAGCAAAATATCCCTATTTGTATACCACGAACTTCTATTCAACCTCTGCTGGTTGCTACTACCTACTGCTGGACATAGGTCTCCCCCATTTTGCGCCAGATATCCCGGTCCTCCGCTTTTCTCATCCAGCCTCCACCAGCGACCGGCCACAAGTCGTCGGTCCTACGCTACGCTTGCCGAGACGCGGTCTCCACTCCAGAACTCGTCTGTTCCAACGGTCACCGGTTCTGCGACATACGTGACCAGCCCACTGCCACTTCAACTTGCTGATCCGGCGGGCTATGTCGGTAACTTTATTCTCTTACGGATTAAATCATTTCTGATCTTAACCCTAAGAGAGACCCCGAGCATAGCTCGCTCCATTGCGCGTTGAGTGACTTTGAACTTGTGAACCAATCCGCAGTCAGTGTTCATGTCTCAGCTGCGTATATTAGTACGGGTACGACCACGAGCTTAGATAAAAAACAAACTAAGTAAATTCACATCACCAAGAAATGTCAAACAAAAAATGTCCGAGCCGCTTCACACATACGTTGACTTATTGTTATATAAATAATAAATATCCACCTGACATTCACACAGCGCCATCTAGCCCCAAGTTAAGCGTGAAGCCGTATTATGGGTACTAAACAACGGATAATATACTTAAATACATTTTTTTTTCGTAAATACATACATATTATACATAGAAAAACACCCAGACCATTACAAACAGACATGTTCATGCACACAAATGTGTTTGTACTGGCCCGGGGATCGAACCCGGAACCCTTGGTGTTGCAGCCGACGTCTCCAACCGCAACACCAAATGGGTCGTCATATTAACGACTTTAAATTCATTAAAATTTTGACCATAATGCATCATAGGTTTTTCCGAACTGACGCGACGAGATACGTCATTTGGCGCGGACACTTTTAGTGAGATTGTGCAGATAGTTTATTGTTACCTAAAACCACGAGGTGAAGGAGGTAGAGCATCGGCGGCTCATTTGGTGTGAGACTGTCGCCTTACGATCTGTAGGGTGCAGATTCAAATCCCTTATATGTAGGTTATCCGCCGCTCTTACAGTGAAGGAAAACATCGTGAGAAAACCTGTGCGCAGACTGCGAAGAGATTCAAAGGTTGTCCGTGAATCACATGGATGACTAAGACCTATACACCCGAGTACGGGTAGGTTCGTGCTCCTCGATGGGACCTATTATGAGCTGATGATGTGAAGAGGAATTCATCTTTTTG
Source organism: Leucinodes orbonalis (assembly GCA_019425675.1). Lineage (NCBI taxonomy): Eukaryota > Metazoa > Arthropoda > Insecta > Lepidoptera > Crambidae > Leucinodes > Leucinodes orbonalis. The sequence continues at coordinate 426 of PQWD01011055.1, read as the reverse complement.
TATGTTTTAGAGAGCAAACGAGCAAGAGAAACACCTGATGGAAAGTGTCACCTCCGCCAAATGAAACGGTGACACCACAAGTGCCACCGTTGCTTGCTTTTAGGAATACGCTCTTTTCTCATAGGTCCTAATATCTATTTAAGGATTGCGTCCTACCAGTGACGTGCACACAGATTATGAGTAAGGTATGCAAAGTGAGTGACACTAATGCAAAAACAATAAATAATTTACTTTTTTGTCAAATCGAGTGCTTGATGACCAGATCGCCTAGGGTTTCAAACCATAAGAGAAAAAATGGACAAATAAGTCGAACCATTTAATATGTTGGTGATTTTTTCGGGTTGCCCTGATGCAAAGGGTAAGCACTGCTATATGTTGAATATGATGGAGTGCATGCCAGTGCGCCCTACCCATACGAAAGTAGCT
>PQWD01011054.1:0-17383 GCA_019425675.1 Leucinodes orbonalis | reverse complement strand
CCAAACTATCGATAGTGTATGGAAAGACTATCGAGCGTCGATACTAGTTGTCGTCGAGTGACAGTGATTCCAACAGCGGCAGCCACAGCGAGGACGAAACGGCCGCGCCAAGGGCTGTGCCCAACGGTCAGTGGATTTCACATTACGTAGTTGTTATTAAGTAAGAGGATAAAAGAGCTTGTATGAAAAGATTGATGGATGTGATTGAAGCTAGGGAAGTATGTCAGGACCGTGCAAAGTGGCGTTTCATCATCTCTGCCTACCCTTCTGGGACCAAGGCGTGAGCTTTATTTATTTTATTTATTTAGTTGTTATTGTCCCTACTAGATTAAGAGCCTGAAAACTGATCAAGTATCGATAGTTTATCGATGTTGACTTTGACAACACTGTTGATTGCTTTGGAATAGTAAGCAGCAGAACTATCGATAGCTTATTGGATATTGAGCTCCGATTGTATCTATGCTATTGATTGAATTTCTATGTCAATTGTATTTACGCTTAGGGGGCTATCGATACTATTGTTTTTGCCCAACTTTTTGAATATAGTGTAATAATAAATAAATAAGATACATGGCCAATCCGCACTGGGCCCGCGTGGACGACTAAGGCCTAATCACCCTGTACGGGTAGGCTCGTGCCCCTCGGTGGGGACGTTCGATGAGTAGAGCCGATGAAGATACATGAAAAATTAACGGGAAATAAAGTATTCAAACAAGCTCAACTCATTCACGAACGTTAGTCGACCACAATCAAAAGTTTGTTATTTCGTTGCGGTTTTGCGGTTATCTTTTATGTATAATAACAATGTGGTTTCTCGGACTATATTAAAAAAAAATTATTGTATCTGATCCATAGGACTTTTATACGGCCGGCTCTCCGACTATGTGTGAAATACGAGACTTAGATCCTGAAAACAGATCATTGTCGTGTCGGCGAACTATCGATAGTATTATCGTTAAGTTCGGATAACGTCATTACTGATTTCACATCGTTGAAAAATCTCGAGCATAGCTCACTCCATTGCTTGTTGTGTGACTTTAAACTTGCGGTATCTAATATTGATTATTTTCATTTGTATGGCAGGTAACGCTCCGAACCCGGCTCTCCCGAGCGACGTCCTCAATGATGATCTCTGTCTTTCCGAGTCGGGCAGCGACTCCGACTGACCACACGTCAAGCCTTCTTATTTATTCGGGTTTGGTTATCTTTCATTCTAAAACAAAAAGGTATTTCTCACACACGCGAATCATGAAACTTGGCAAGTGTCTGAAGTCAACACAACAGGTGATATGTACTGCCGTATTTGTATGTATTTGTAAGCGAAGAGTTTAATGTAAGTATATACATATATTATTCTCGTATATTATTGTAATAAAAAATATCAAATGAATAGTATTCCCGCACTGATTCTAAATTATCAACTCCAACAACATATATTGAAGAATATATTGTGATCTCGTTCTGTTTTTATAAATGTGACAAGGACAACAAATTAATCAAGTTTGATTGAGTATTGCGGTTAGGTGTAGTTCAAATATGCAATCATGGTTTGGTCATCAGATGATAACGATTATTAAAGTCTCTTTTCTAATGTAGTTATTTTTAAAGATATATTTATTGGTATAAATAAATTATAAAACCAGATTGAAGAATTTAGTTATGGAGGTAATTTATTTGCGCATATCTTCAACCCTTGAATAACATATATTTCTAAATTTTATATAAATTAAGACTTATTTGAAACATGGTTTTTGTAAAAGATAATTCATCCCTTTGATCCTTGATTTTATGTTTTTTCTATTGATATCATTTGAAGTTATCATAAACTAATAGTTACATTCAATTTAGATAAGTTATGTTAAAAAAGTGTACTAAATAAAAAAAACCACATTAGAAAAGCGACATTTTGACACAATCAACCTTGCACATTAACAAAATGCTCATAGTAACATTGACAAATTATATAGATTAGTAATTATAGTAAATACTTATTGTAAGTAACAAATCAGGGGAATGTAATATATAAACTTTAAGAGATTATTAGTATTATGATGGATATTGTTAAAGATATTACCAAAAGTGCCTTTCTCTTTGGCACCGTTAGAGTCCTCATAATATATTTATATATTTCGTAATATATGCTTATTATAAAGTTTGTCATTGTATAGGTGGCGCTTTGTTTTGCTCAAAATATGTCAAGGATATTTGACAGTTCGTGTCAGAAATATTTGACTTTTGTACTGTCAAATTGACAAGATGGCTGGTCAGATCGAAGCTTTAAGTACTTTTGTCTCTGGTTAACATACATTGCTTATGTAGACATAGGTCTATCTATGGTATAGAAATTTCGAGACAGAATCTCGCCCAGGCTAAGTAAATGTATAGCAAAGAAATCGTATACACTGAACTTATTGTTTTTAAAAAATATGATAGTTATTATTAATATTATTGTGTTTACATTATATAAAATTTCATATTGTAAATATTTATTATTACGTTTATTTATTGATTGTATTTATTCTTACTTTTGATCTTGAGTAAATAAAATTTGTCTTCCTTGCTTCAGATATTATTCAGTATCAGTACCTATTCATGAACACTAAATAGGGTAAATATGTTAGCCTTTCAAAATTGGTACCTATATAAAACCACTACTTAAAAAGCGCCACCTGGCGAATAATTATTCTACTACTAATTTCTGATTAATGCAATCATCGGCTTTTGTTTAAATGTGTATATAATTTCCGTGTACGTAGCTTATGTATTGGTCAAGTAAAAAGCAATTTTAATTAGTGCTCTGGCACAAATTTTAACGTCGACAAATGTTAAAATGAAGTTTTATTATTGTTGTTATACATTTATGAATTGTTGTTGATTCCTAAATAATCTAGTGCTTAATTTAATGTGTTTAGTTGAATTCCTTACTTTAAACAATACAGGGTGTAATTCTACATTGATGGAAAATATGGAACCAGCAGAGTCTTACGCTAAGACTGAAGTGTAATAATACAAATTAAACATGTAATTACTTTTATAAAAATGTCAGAACACAATGGCGAGTCATGGAGATTAGCTTCGGTGGGTAGTTCACTGTATATTATTTATTACAACTTATTTATTATGATAATTGTTTTCCCTGAGAAATTTTACCATGTCTTAATAATTTTGTCAAAATATTCCAACACATTCGTTTCACCTGTCTTTCTTGTAACTTGTATAAAGCGATTGTAAAGTAAGTATTTTGAGTACAGTATTAAATAACAATATGTATACAGTATGTTTATTTGTGTTGAAATCGATTTACCAATTCCTTGAAAATTTGCGGACAGCGTTATCTGCCTTGGAATATATAGCGATATGTCAAAGTTTTCTATATAAATTTTGACTTGTTTTCTTGAACTTGATTGAAAAGTTTTATTTACACACGCAATTCTATGTATACAGTGCGTGTAAATAATCTAAAATCTTCATAAATTCCCGTGTGACATGTAACCATTATTTCCTATCTATTTTTTGGATTTTTTTTGGCTCGTCATATTTTTCCTGCAACAAATACTACAAAATACAATACGTAAGTAAATACTATTGTATATAAAAAGAGACATTAGCCTGAAAGCTTAATATTGCAGGTATTTGAAATAACTACAGATAAGTTTAATCTATCGCCAAGTTTCCATTCATAGAACTTGAATTTCATACACAAAACACTAAAATCACTCCCTGAAAAACAGCGTCCTGGCACGCTTTTAGTGTGCCAGGACAAATGCTGAGGGAAGTCCTATTTATGTTTCTCACTGTTCTATGTATTTTATTGTGTGTCAAATAAATAATTCTTTCTTTTTTTCTTTCTTTCTAAAATAAATATTAATTACATTTTATACATTTGGTTTGGACTTGTTTTGGAGACAGGTGAAACGAAAGTATCCGATGGGATCGAGTGTAACACTGACCCTTGCCATGTTTTACATATAACTGTATTGTCAGTGATGGTACATAATAGATAATATAGCATAAGTGTCAACTGATGAGGGCAGTTACTGAGACGAATCGATCAATGGGGTTTTTTTTTGGGCAAAGTATGGACCTTGTTTTGTTTCTAATCTCAAGACCTCACTTTTATAATAGTATTTATATTATCTGTGCTATAATCTTGTCTTGGATTTGACTATCAAAATGCCAAGCTATTTCGTATTGCAGTTCTTTTTCTTGAATGCTTTATAATTATGATTATTGATGTGCGAAAAAGCTTTTTTTATTATTCGTTTCTTTTAAAGTAACTGTATTTTGGTTTTTATAATCGCTAACATACCTAATGTAATGTAGGTCTTATTAAATTAATGATGTCATCAACTTTCATATCATAATAGCACGTTACTTTACCTGGCGAGTTTTATGAGAAATACCATACGAAACTTAATTTGTTCAGTACCTGCCCTCATGTTTGTGCTCATGCTAACGCGATTATTTTTATGTCATAGCATATTTTATTCATAATTTTAAGTAAATCATTTACTTACTGTTATGTATCTATAAGTGACATAATAACGTGCCTCAAACTACAAGAGTTATTTTTTTTATGCCAATTAATTAGTTCGTCTAGTTATGCGTGTAATTTTTGTTTGATATTTTTATGACAACCGTACATTTATTTAATATAATAGATTGTAAAATAAACATTTTAATAAATTTGTATAGTAAGATTTTATTTTGTTTTTATTTGGCAATTTTCCATTGGGTACCTACATAAAAAGCAGTTTTATGTATAAAAATCTCGGGCTATCGTAATGATTATTCATATATCATTGATACAACATATCGCAATCTTTTTTTATGTGAGGAGGAGTACAGGACGGTCAGGACGATCACCTGATGGTAAGTGATATGTCTGAGCATTACAGAGCGACACTGATAGTGACCAACAACTGATACACAGTTATTATTCTCCGTCAAATCCGCACTGCGTTTGACACTAAATATAACGGATGTTAGGTCTCTCATACCCGGTAATTTTACTAATAATCTACTGCTGGACATAGGCTGACTGCGACAGGTTGACGAGGACGACTTACAGCCTTGTGGTCCAAGGAGCCTCGCGCCCCAAAGGCCCGCCAACGCAAAAATAGATATGATTACTATCTAGTCTAGCAAAAAAACTAACAGGCAATACTAACTAACTACCACTTTTGTTTTTAAAAAAAATAATTACAATTAGATGTATACATTCGTATGAATAAAAATGAGAGTATCAATTTTATAACTCCATTTGCATCATCCATCTGGGAACCTCGCACAAAATATATCTAACTGACATCAAATTTAGGCCTTGCCTCGCCACTGGACATAGATCTGTTCAATTCTGCACCAAATATCTCGCTCCTTCGCATTTTTCATCTTATCTCCACCAGCAACAAGTCGGTCAGTCCGTCGGCGCCGAAGGTCTTCCTACGCTACGCTTGCCAAGACGCGGTCTCCTCAGGGTTTTCTCTCGGACATAAAATCACCAATTATATTATCGATGCGTCTGGCACATTGGTGTAGACTGTTGTTACGAAGGGAGCAGGTACAAATCCGTCACGTACCAATAAATCTTACACCGTATACAGGTAGGGTCGTACCCCTCGGTGGGGACGTATAATGAGCTGATGATGATTAGGTATCCATGAGAGAATTAAAGTTAGTGCCTTAGCTCGCTTAGTTAATTTTGACCGCCAACGTCGTCTTTAAATGACAAGCATTTGCGTGCCCTGTACTCCAGCGTCATCTGTACAAAAACGGGCTCTTAAAAATGTGAATAAAGGTGATGGAAAACGATACGTGGTTACTATATTTTTCGTAGGTATATTTATTTATTTTGTGCTGTGCTGTGGCATCCAGGGCACGGCAATGCGTTTATAGCGTAGCGTTCAAGAGGTAAACAAGGTTATGGACGGTTTGTATGCCGCAGAACCGACGACAGTGTGTGGACGTGTCCTTTAATGAAGATGTCTGAAGGACACAATAAATCATATTATTGCGTCTTGACGGAGATGCATTTTGGTAATTGTAGCGTAGCGTACCGTCTGGCTGCTAGCGAAACCTTGCTGGTGGAAGCCGAGGAGCAAAGCAGAAAACTGGGACATCACGCGCTAAATTGGGGAGAGCTATACATATTCAGTATCGATAGGTTCAGAAGACACCATTACATAAGAACATATGTTTCATTACAATAGTTGAACATATTTTTATTTTAATCTGTAATGAAACGTCGAAAAAAGAAATACCTAAGAATAACAAATCAGTTAGACCTGGTGCAACCTTCACCCTTATGTTGTGATCAATAAGATCTATAATGAATGATTTCTGACGACCTGTTTGGTAATGGTTGATACATCGGCTACTATACCAAGGGTTCCGGGTTCCATCCACGGGCAGTACAAGCATTTGTGTGCATGAACATGTCTATTAGTTTGGTGTGTTTCTATGTACCTATAATAATTATTTATTTACAAAATATTTTTATATATACGGATGTTTATCCTTGTTTAGTACCCATCTAACAGGCTTAATGCTTAGTTTGGGACTAGATGGCACTGTGTAAATAATAATTTGTTTGTACTAATGCTTTAGCGTAATTATGTGCATAATATAAATATTTAATTAAATGTTCTGTCACCGTTCTTACTTACCATTAAGTGATTACAATTTATTCTTATAACATTGACTATTTTAATGGTTATCTTACTAGTACCTTACCCATGGTATAGGTAAAAGTCTGTTTGTTCACCGTAACGCATGACTAATTATGTGAAAATAGTAGATGGAGTTGAGATATATAGTATATATATATATATATATATAATATATATATATATATATATATATAATATATATATATATATTATATAGTGAATATATTATATATATATATATATATATATATATATATATATTATATAAATCAGGGTATGGAATATTATTTTTTTTTGCTTTTCCTTCAAAGTTGATTTGTGGATTCGTTAATGTTCATAAAAGTATCTAGGTGCCTATTCTACGTATTTTTGGTAAATCCTACATTACCCTTTAAAATGAACTCTACTTTTTATAGTGAAACTTAAAATTGCATACCTACACGTTATAAATTATAGAACAATAACAAACCGCGTCTAAAGCTAGTTTATTTATAATTTGTTACATTGTAAATACAGGTGTTTTATGTGAATCATGTAGTTGATGAAATAATTGCATAATTTATTTAGGTATTATAATTCATTCCATAACGTCCCACTACAGGACACATGCCTTCCACAGATTCATTCACTAGGTACTGACTCGATACTGAGTCGTCTAGGAAGGTACCACCGCAGTGCCAGATATGATCCCGTGAAACAGGATTTTTATGCACTTTTTGTGTCTGGATGAGGGCACTGTAGCTATAAAATTACAGGGTATAAGATACCTAACACTGTTGTCCTGGTGTCGGGCGCAGTGCGCATTGATGGAGAATTAATTCTGTACCAATTGCAAAAGGTTGCTAGTGCAAGCTGGATGAACGATATGAGTAAATGCAAGTACCTACATACTGGATACTTTTATCCGATACCAAGTATTTTTAGTATCAATACTGTATAATTTAGTATCGAGTAAGTATCGGTTAAACTCAGGTCAGTACTCATATCATATAAGTACTTTACTTTACTTTAAATATATATATCAGGAAACATATAAACATATATTTGTACCGCTACAAAAGCAGTCTTTTAATCAATGTTATAATTAAGAATTTGAACACTTCTTTAAGTTTTAACTTTGCAAAAAAGCTATTTGATACGAGTAATTATCGCTACTTTTCAATCGATACCGAGTAGTTACTTTACAGGCACTTTACGACCGATACAGTATCGAGTAAGAGTATCGATTCTCTAACGGTATCGTTTCATCCCTAGATGAGACAAGCGGAGGACGGCAAACTCGTATCTGGCACTGACTGGGGGAGACCTATGTACAGCAGTATACTGCGATAGGTTGAAATAGAAATGACATTGGTATGAATGTTAGGTGTTTTTTTACAGAACTGAATAGGTACTCAATGCTTTAAAATCATACTGTATTGCTAGTTTGTTAATAATAAATGTTTGTATTACAAAACAATAAGAATCATTAGTCTTACGTCGTTAGTGTTGATATAACTGTCGCAGTAGTTAGTAGGTTTCATTGTAGATAAAGACAATGAATTGTATTATCAGAAAGCAATAAACTTTACTGCGAAAAAAAAGAACAGTTCACCAATGATAAATAAGTTTCTACCTGAGTACAAGGAGTGAAATATTGGGCCGTATTTTTTTTATTAATATGTTCATCCTGGTTATTATAAAAACATGAAGAGATCTTTTAGACAGGTAAATTTACACATTCATTGTCAAAATCAGATAAGTGATACTTAGGATAAATTGTAAAAATTACTTACTTATTTTACAGGTTTTCATAATTATCGGATTGTTCACAAGCAGTATATCAGAAGGTTTCGTCTTTGGCCAAATGTCGGGGATGGTGACTTTTATGAAGACTGATACAGACCTAAATTTAAGCGAAAATGAAATATCTTGGATCGGTAATAGTATTTGTCTACTTATAATCAGTTTATTAAGTTGCTATAAAGTCAGTAGTGATGTGCCGGATAACCGTGTCTAGGTATAATTGCGGTTATTTAAGGGAGAAGAATAATATTACTAATATTCTTGACTGATTTTTAAAGGATTTTATGGACGTTATTGAACAATATTCCAATATTTTGTTATTACAGCAATACTTATTTCCCCTTTTCAATCTCGATATAAATAATAAAATTTAATAGTCTATAAACTTGTTAGTTTGTTTAAAGGAGCTATAATCTTTGGTTTCATATTTGTCCAGACACAAGTTGTGTTCATAGTTGACAGCGATTTTCTACTTCGAATTATAAAACTTGTATTCGAAAACAACCAAAAGTCATTCGCAACACTTTTTAACAAAATACTTCTAAAGTTAAATATACTCAGATACTTTTGGTTAACACTTTAATCACGAAAAGCAAAACATTAGTTGACTTAAGTTGCACTAGTTGAAAGTATTTCAACATTTTTTAGCGATTATTGTTCTTTTGTTTTAGCATCAACCATTAGCGTGACGTGTGTGATTGGGTTTGCAGTAGCAGGAATTATCAACTAATATCGCAGAAGCATGCTATGGTGACGCTGTCATTGCCGTTTATCGCCAACTGGCTCCTTGTATATATGCGCAGGACTTCATGTCCTTCATGCTATCCAGGATCATTATTGGCATCAGTTGCGGCGGCCACATGATATTAGTTTCTATAAGCACCAGTGAGTACACTTCCCCTGATATGCGTTGTCTCTACTCAACATTATGTGGAACGTGGGACCACAATTGGCGCTGCACTCAGTCGAATACTATGCATCTGCTGCACTGGAGAACTGGCCTTAGTCGCCCTCATACCTGCAATTATATCCTCCATAATCCCCTATTTTGGGTGGAGAGCCTTCCTGGCTGGCCTCTAAAGGAAAATATGAAGAGTGCCGAAAATCGTTTAATTATTTGCACGGCCACAGGGGGGAAGCTGCTCGAAAGGAATTGGACTTGCTTATTGAATGCGAGAAGATAAAAAATACCCATAAATCAAGTAAGTCATCAATGATGGATGCTTTTCGAAGTATAAAATTAGCCATGCAACAATGGTACTTTTGGAAGTTAACAGTATTGGTGATGTTTATACAGCTGTATAGAGTTGCCTGGTGGCAAGTATCAGTACAACACACTCGCTATTGATATGATTCAGGACATTGTAGGTCAGTCGAGGTGTTGTACTATACAATGTTTGTGGATATGTTCTTTGTGACGGGTTCAATAATATCATGTTTTTTGATAATCAAAATGAAAATGTTGCCTTTATTGTTTTCAACAGGTACAATATCTACTATCATATTATTAATACTAAGTATTTGTCTTTATTTCCAACCATCAAATAGTTTATATTTTCCATGGATAAATGCTGCGCTATTAGCTTGTACTTAGTATTAATTAACTCTGGTCCATACCCAGTGGTGGAGACAGCATTTGGCGAAATATTTCCATTAGAAATCAGGTGTTTTTGCATTTTCTTCTTTGCCGCATTATCTGGTGTTGCATTTTTTTTTGCAATTAAACTATTAGTGCCTATGAAGCTCATGATAGGATATTACGGTATTTTTTTGGTAAGCATAGTACTTATTACCATAAGTTTGGTATATTTATGGTTCCATTTAATGGAGACTAAAGGACATTGCATGAGATAGAACTGTTTGTAAAACGGTTCATATAAACCGCAAGAGCAGGTACTGTGCAGTGAACAAAATGATGGTTTAATTTGAGGACACACTATAACGAAAAAGGTATCAGCTCAATTTATATCAAATTCCAAGCCTGAGTAAAGATTGGCGAAATTTTAATATTTACTACTTTTGTTTTCTTACATTACTTGTTTAAATTTTGACTGAATACCTAAGTAATAAATTCATACTGCAGTTCGTTTATCAGTAATAATAACCACTTTCAAATAAATCCAGAAGAAAAAACCCTGGAACAAAAAAAATCACAACCTTTGTAACTGACTCTAAAATATATCTAAATGCTTCGAAGATAGCAAATACCGACTAAAATAGGCTACGTGGGATACTGTTTAATCCTTACTTAATTTAAACCTTAATTTTTTTTAAAATAATTCAAATCTGTTACTTTATTCAACCAAGTACCTCTTAGTTTGAGCTAAGTCTAGGTAATAGTACCTAAGAAGACTCAACGTTGATCTTCACTTAAATTAAGCAAGAAAGGGATAGCGCTATATAAGATACATAGCGGTATCCCTTTCTAACTCTATCTACTTAAGTAAATGTCAACGCTTGAGTCTCGTTTCTGAATACGGGCCTAAGTGTTTGACACTACTGATATTATCAACTTTTTTTACCTAAACACCTAAATATGATTTCATGCTTGCATCATCACTCTCTTACAAAGTATTTATAAGTTATTTTAAGATGTACCTATACCTATTGTGTTTGTTTGATTTATGTGCGAGAGAAATAAATGAATATTTATTTAACATATTTACACCACAAATGGTATGTTGTTTTCTTAATAAATTGTAACCCCTAATATATTTATTCCGAGACAAAAGTCATTGAGCAATGCGTCTTGCCTGCACAAGTACGCAGCTAAGACATGCAGGATTAGTCCACAAGTTTAAAGTCACTTAACAGGCAATCGAGGACATAGACTATATTACAAGGTATAAAATTAGAAATTATTGCGGTATTCCTTCGAAAACTAAAGTTACAAATATAGTTCGCGGATCAGCATGTTGAAGCTGAACACATATGTCGTAGAACCGATAGCCGTTGGAGAAGCCGAGTTCTGGAGTCAAAATTCATTTATTCAGATTAGGCTTACTAAAAGCACTTATGAACGTCAAAAGAATACAAAAAAATACATTTAAAATACCAAAGTAAAGCACAATAATGAATTTTAATACTTGGAAAAAAGCGCTTCGGCGTTTTGGTTTGTTGAGAAGAAGCAACCAAGAAAACTCAACAGTATCCTTTTTTAAACAATGATTTGAATGTACAGATATGTTACAAACACTGAAGTAGCTGAGCAGTTTAAGACCATATTTGTGGATTTTTATCACATAAATATTCGTCAATAGTATAGTTTCCTTTTTTAGAAAGGTGGTTTTTTATTCTAGCTTTAAACATGTGTAAAGGTAATTCGACAATATTTTGCGGTACGACAATGTTTCTTGGTGTTGCGGTTGGCGGTTGCGGTCGGCTGCAACACCAAGGGTTCCGGGTTCGATCCCCGGGCAGTACAACATTTGTGTGCATGAACATGTTTTTGTAATGGTCTGGGTGTTTCTATGTATAATATGTATGTATTTAAAAAATATATATAAGTATGTTTATCCGTTGTTTAGTACCCATAATACAGGCTTCACGCTTAACTTGGGGCTAGATGGCGCTGTGTGAATATCAGTAGATATTTATTTATAAACCTTAATATTCAGTCTCCAAATATCTCAAATTAAGTAGCAATAATACTGACAAAAGTACCTAGTTTCTGTTTCGCATTATTAACTAAAGTAAAGAACTCTGTTTGGAAGATAATGTTTATTGTGTTTTTAGTTAACAAAGACATTGAGTTACAATCAAAAGATACATGTGTTCAATGTTGACATTCGAAAAAGAGACTCTGCAATATTAAACGTTCAACCTTATATCTTCATTTAGAACGGTTGCATTTACGAAAAGTAACATTTTAAGTAAATTTTAAGAACCAATTATGAAGGAAGATTTAAGACAGGTAACAATTAGAATTTTTATTAGTGACTTTATTATGTGAACACTTTGTGATGTGACAGTTACCTAAAAATACATTTTGCAGATTTATATCATCATCGGATTGTTTATAAGCAGTGTTTCTGAGGGCTTTATCTTTGGTCAAATGTCTGGCATGGTGGCTTCTTTGACGACTGACACTGAACTTAATCTTTCTGAAGATGAAATATCTTGGTTTGGTATGTATCGGTAAATTATTTTCATTGTTAATATGTATATACCTAAAATGTGTTTTTTGTATATGGACATGTAATATATCCCTTTATGTTACTTGTTTCCATAAACAAAAAGATCCGAAACAAGGACATCCGTAGGAGAACTAGAGTGACCGATATAGTCCATAGGATTAGTAAGCTGAAGTGGAAGGGCAAATAGTGCGTGGAAACGTTGACCATGGGGTTCTCGAGTAGCGTCTACGTAGAGAAAAGAAGTGTAGGCCGACCCCCAACCAGATGGACCGATAACCTGGTTAGGCATATAGAGTTCGAGTCCTAGAAATCGGCTTTGAAATCACTGGGGTATGCCTTCGTTCAGCAGTGGACATATTAGACTGTAATGACGTTGATGATACTTCTCAATGTATAACCTCGAGAAATGTCGAACAGTTTCTAAACTGTAACATATTGAAAGAAAAAGAGTTTTTTTTCAATATGAGGCCTTAAAATCGGTATTTCAATGAAATTAATGCGCCTAAAGAGACTTTAAATGTAAATATATTGTATAGTATAGTATTGAAGAATACACGTACAGTAAATTAAAAAAGAAATTGCTCAGTATCGGTATCTCAGTACGCATGTAAACTCAGTAATCGTTACTCGATTATACTTGTTTTTTCTCTTATATTAAAATAATGTTTCTTTTTAAATACAAAATTGTATGTGCCAGTGGTGGTAGTGAAAAAGTGAAAAGAATAACTTTCATTGTTGTGTTCTTGCGTTAAAAATATAAGTATTTTTTTCCAGCGTCTATCATCAACGTGACCTGTGTTATTGGATTTGCACTGGCAGGCGTTGTCACTGAACTTATTGGACGAAGGAAAGCCATCAGCGTCCTTACAATACCAATTCTTACTAACTGGCTGCTGCTGTACTATGCATACGACTTTTGGGCCCTCATCGTTTCCAGAATTATTGTCGGTATCGGTTACGGTAGCGTCCTCCTTTTGGTCTCATTAGCACCAGCGAGTATACCTCGCCGAACATTCGAGGCCTCTGCCTCAACCTGATGTCGACTGTGGGGACTACAGTCGGTGCTGCAATCAGTCGTATGCTATGCATCATTTTGCACTGGAGAACTGTTGCTTTACTTGGCATTGTACCAGCACTTATGTCGTGTATATTCCCTTTGTTCTGGGTTGAAAGTCCATCCTGGCTAGCGTCTAAGGGAAATTACGAAGAGTGTCGAGAATCATTCAATTATTTGCACGGCCATAGAGGTAAAGAAGCTCGGAAAGAGCTAGAGCTGCTGATAGAATGTGAAAAATTAAAAAATAATAGAATTACAAATAAATCACATTCCATAAGCCTAGCCTGGAAGAACATAAAATTGGCGATGAAACAAAAATACTTTTGGAAGTTAGGGATTTTGATAACATTTATCAACGTGTACAGGGTCGCTGCTGGAAAATATCAGTATAATACTCTCGCTATTAATATGATTCAAGATATCACAGGAAAGTCCGATGTTCTGTTGTATACAACGTTTGTAGATATTTTTTTTGTGACAGGTTCTTTGTTATCTTGTTTATTAATAACCAAAATGAAAATGCGAACTTTATTGTTTTCGACAGCAATTCTTGCAAACATAATATTATAACATTAAGCGCTTGTCTTTATTTCCAACCAATGAAAAGTTCATATTTTTCATGGATAAATGCAGCATTGCTGGCTTGTACTTGATCTCGGTTAATTCTGGGCCGTATCCAGTATTAGAGGCAACGTTTGCCGAATTAATCCCGTTAGAAATAAGGTCTTTCACCATATTTGTGTTTGCGATATTAACTGGTTTTGAGTTGGTTGTGGCAATTAAATTGCTGGGGCCGATGATTAACGCATTAGGTTACCATGGTACTTTCTTATTAAACATCACGCTTATGTGCATAAGTTTGATTTACTGTTGGTTCAATTTGATAGAGACGAAAGGTAGGACAATGCATGAGGTAGAATTGTATATTAAAACTGGAACCTATGAAATAGGAGAGCATATAGAATATAGCGAACAAGAATGTTTAAAAACAACCACGGTTTTACGTGATACTAGATAATTAAGCTACCAGAAGAAATAGCTAATTTGATAAGAAAACGAGAAAAATAAAGTCTTCACCTACATAAAATAGAAAGGAAAAAACAAGGCTATCTAACTACAATTCACTATTCACAAAATTTGTTCATAGTAATTCACTAGGCACTTCATTGAATTACTAATTAAAGCTGTAAATCCAATACTTTACTGCATATCGTCTTCATTAATGTTAATTGTATAAATACTGTAAGTATTTTTTTACTATCTGTCAACATGTACGTCATGATGTTAATACAAACACATGTATGGTTGTTTTAGTATCAGCCTTTAACGTCGTGCTGCAGGGCACATCCCGCAAAAACTAGCTATGGGAAGCGATAAACAAGTATGTAAACAAATTGTAAGATAACATTTTTTAATGTTTGACGATAACTACTTAGTCATTTGTTTAATAAAAAGGCTTTTAGTGTTAAGCTATTGAAAACTTTTATGTGTTTCAAGGTACAACTTTCCAACGCCAAATAAATTTAAAAAAATATATAACTTAGGTTTGAATGAAGGAATTAGTGAACTAAGTTTATTTAGATGTACCTCTAAGTTATAACCTAAACAAATAAATAGGAATCAAAAATAAATTGATAAAAATAAAAAAATATCAAAATTTGTATTATGTTTTCTAAGCTCCCTGTGTCAAAGTTGAAGTCAAAATCCATATATTTAATGTGGCTTACTAGCTTACAACAAGGAAATAATGACTATCATTTTGAGATTTCGTACTTAGTTTTGATAATTACCTATACTGTAATCCTAGGAGACAAGTGTTTGGTGGGGTCTTCGATGTAGTTATAAAAGATGGTAAAGTGGACTGTATAAATTATAATAGTTTAAAATACACGCGTTACAAATTCCACCTTAGGCCTTTCATATCTTTAAAACAACACTTGATAGCAGGGGTTGGCGCCTGACATTAGTCGACTACCTACATCATCATCATCATCATCAGCTCATTAAACGTCCCCACCGAGGGGCACGAGCCTACCCGTATAGGGTGTTTAGGCCTTAGTCGTCCACGCGGGCCCAGTACGGGTTGGACGACTTCACACACAACCTTCGAATCTCTTCGCAGGCGTGCATGAAGGTTTCCTCACGATGTTTTCCTTCACCGTAAGAGCGTCGGATAACGTACATATATTTTCGAAAATTCGAAAACACATTGGTACGTGTCGGGATTTGAACCTCAGCCATCCCGGTAGGAAGGCGACAGTCCACACCATTGAGCCACCGACGCTCCCTACCTACGCAATAGAGTTATTTCACATGTTTGGTTCAATATTAAAAATAATAATATAGCCATTTATTCCATATTTCAAGTTAAAATTCAAATGATTTTAGTAGTGTGTTTAATTTATGGTAGTACTATTATTACCTGTTTGAAATATGGACCCCTGTGAGGGTAAAGGCCTCTTCCATAATTCTCTGTCTTTCCCAGAATTCATCCAATTGCTACCTGCTACTTGGCTAATATCATCAGCCCACCGTTTCATTAGTCTTCCAACATTTATTTTTCCCGATGGACAATAATATCAATATTAGTATTCATCATCATCAGCACATTAACGGTGCCCACCGAGGGGCAGAAGCCTACCGGTATAGGGTGATAACGCCTTAGTCGTGCACGCGGGCCCAGTGCGGGTGGGACGACTTCACACACAACCTTTGAATCTCTTCGCAGGTGTACGCAGGTTTCCTCACGATGTTTTCCTTCGCCGTAAGAGCGTCGGATAACGTACATATAATTACGAAAATTCGAAAACACATTGGCACGTGGCGGGATTTGAACAGTCCACACCATTGAGCCACCGACGCTCATCATCATCATATCCACTGACCGTAGGCCTCTCCTATTGATTTCCACGCGGACCGATCCCTAGCAGTTGACATATATCGTCGTTTGTTATGTCGTATAAATTTAGCAGCTAGTGATGAGATTAAAAATTAGTAAAATTTACGCTATGGTCACAATTGTGTTCCGTAAAATGTAACGCCTACCATAATATTAACAGCAAATTGATTATCATGGGCACTATATAAAAGTTCTAGGAGTGGCATTTTTCGTGTCGCCTTTTCTAAACGCTCAGGTTACCTACAGCTAGTACACCATTGGTTGTACATATCGAGTAGCTTCCAATATCGCGGTCATTTAAAGGATAAGGCTAAATTATCAAATATATATATACGGCCATCGCTTGCAACTTCATAAGGCGTGAGTTTTACCTCATATGAAATATGGGCCCCTTAATTGACTTAAGCCAAGCTAAACGTGAAGACTGTATTATGGGCACTAAACAGCGGATAAACATACTTATATCCATTTTCTTTTTGTAAATACATACATTTTATATTATACTACATCTAATTGTGAGCAATTTAAGCCATAATGTTACATCAAAATTACACCACCTATGTCTATCAGACCATGAAACTGCCCAAAGTATTTCTTTTCATCTCAACATAGAGTCAAATAACTTACGTAAAAGGTTAAAATACTGGTTTGAACACAAACGGAACATGTGCTTTGATAACATGAATAAGTTCATGGAATGTGTCTCCAAATTAACATTTTCAGAAGTATATGAAGAAAAAATATGGACAGCGCATTTAAAAAAAAATATGAAATGTTTGGTTTGTTATATAATTTATGCTTTCCAATAATTAAAGTAAAGAGACTTGCCAAACAGATG